>PVKS010015463.1:0-45849 GCA_004027875.1 Aplodontia rufa | reverse complement strand
GGGCTCTGCAGGGCTCCTGCAAAGGTTTCCTGGAGGCAGGGCTGGGGAGGCAACCCTGACAAGCCCCTCTGCTCATCATGGCTGCTCATGAGGGCAAGTACTAACAAGAACCCTACCAGAGCGACTTCCAGGAGCCACTTCTGGGAGACACTGAAGGTATGCAGGTGGATGTCACCAGAAATAGCTGGTAGATGCCAGGCTAGGGGACCCCTGTGGTTCCCAGTCACTCTCTACCTGTGTCACTCTGCTCAGTTTCCCTTACTGGGGATTAGAATGACAAGACAATAGAATACCAACTTTGAGACAGGTTCTGAAGCTGCATAAAACTTAACCAACCAAATCAACAAAATCTACGTCAATCCTCAGATTTTCTGTAGAGGCTGGGGCCAGGACCAAGTTTTGGGAACACTGCATGAGATCCTATAAACTGGTGCCTGTGGGTTCTGGGGTGCAGGGGCCCTGAGTCCTACCTATGGTGGACGGCAGGACACATTTCATAGTGCACTACCCCAGGTTAACAATAAAAGGTAAAGGCCCCTCTGGCTCAGCGGTCTCTAGGGATGCAATAGGTAAATGGGAGCTTCTTAACAAGCCCCTTGAAACAGCAGCTCACAGCAGGTCTGCAGCTGAGAAGCCCCTACCTGCAAAACCAAAGGCCAGGCCTGCAGCTGCAGCAGGAGCCTGGGAGCCCGGCCAAGGGGGCTTTCTTCCAAGCCTTTCTGTTCTCGGGGGTCTCTGCGTCTGTGGCCTTTGCGTTTTCTTCCACCACAAGAGCTGTCTTTCGGGCCAGACCAAGCTCAGGAAGCCAACACAAGCAAGCCCTGGAGAGCTTTGCTTTTTCCCTTGGCCCCCTGTAAAGCAGTCTGTGACTGCGTGGAGAGAACTCAGCCCCGGATGAGAATCAAACGCCCCCTTGATAAACTTGCGGGGACTGGGGTTTCCTTGCTCGGGGTCTCCCGCGCTGGTCCCAGGGCGCTTCTGGGAGGCGGTGGGGGCTGCGCAGCGGACCGGCTGGGACTGGAGGACGGGCGCCGGGGCTGGCGGCTCGGGGCGGGGGCGGAGCAGGTGAGCGGCCGGCGGGGCGTGGGGAGCGCACTGGGACGTGACGTTGGAGTTTGCAGCCAGCCCGAGTAGGAGGCCGCGCGTGTGTGGAGAGCTGCGCGGCCGGGAGGATGTGCGCGGCGGGGCGGCCGCCGCAGTGAGCAGCGGCGCGGGGCAGGACGGAGGGGCGAGGCGGAGGCCGCGACCGGAGAGGCGCAGCTGGCCCCAGGATGTAGCGATCGGCCGCTGCGCTCCTGCAGGCGCCGGCTCACCATGAAGAAGCACTCGGCCCGGGTGGCCCCGCTCAGCGCCTGCAACAGTCCGGTCTTGACCCTCACCAAAGTGGAAGGTAAGGCGCGTGGGCCCCGCGCCCCTGAGCCCTGCGCCCTGGGTCCGCAGTGCAGCGCTCGCCGCGACCTCCCCGGGCAGCGCCCGCCGGGCACCCTCCGCGGCGCCTTCCCTGTGGTGCTGGGGCCGCGCCCGAAGCTGCGCTGCTCACCTCGTCCCCACGCAGGGAGCCGCTTGGGTTCAGCCTCCTCCCCGCAGCCAGCCTCGGCCGGGTGTTGCCCCCGCGGTGCAGGCGGGTGCAGCCGGGTGCAGGCGGGGATGGCTCTGCGGCTTTGCACCCAGTCGCAGCCGCCAGCCAGGGACCTCCTCGGTGGGGACGGGCGGGGACCGCAGGTGCGGGGAAGTCCGCTTCAACCCCTGGACGTGCTACAGTGGCCCTGGAATGTGTCTCACCCCCGTGTCAACCTTGGGCATGGATCTGTACCCCCAGGGCATGCAGGGCAGAGCAGCGGACCACGCTGACATTTCTCTGGCAGTAGAGGGGACCCTGCTTTCCGACAGGAGGACAGTCTCAGTCCAGGACTCCCCCGTGAGTTGGCCCGGTGGCTTGGAGGAGGCAGGGAGGGATGGGCGCGGGAGGAGGGCAGCCCCTCTGGGACCGGGAGCTGCCAAGTCCCGCAGCCGGCAGCCACGGGCGCTCTGCCGCCCCTGAGTCGGGGCCTGTGGGTGCCGAGGACCCTACGCCCACTTGTGAGGTCTTGCTGGTTGCAACAAGGCTGAGGACCAGCGAGGGTGGGACAGGCTGGAGGTGACCGAGTGCGCCCAGCTCAACCATCCCCGGAGGCTGTTCGGTAGCCATCCTGGTCCCTGCGGATGAGGACTCCCGAGGCACAGAAGGGTGGAGGGACCTACAGCAGGAGTGGTGAAGCGTGGTGCCCGAAGTCCACGCGTCCTGCAGCCAGTAGGACTGCACTGTCCTGCATGTCCCTCCTTCACTCTCTGCCTAAGGGGCTGGCTGTCTCCCTGAAAGACCTGGTGGAGTGGCCAACCCCAGAAACTCCAGTGGCCTCGGTGGGTGTGTGGGTCGCAGGCTCCTCCCAGGACCCCAGCCGCACAGGTGGGAGGGAGGCTGGATGTGTATATCCCTTAGGAAGCAATGTGTGCGTACTCAGGGCGCCCACCGGAAGTCACCCCTGCCTGCTGTTGTCCAGCAGCAGGTGTCTCCTGGGACACCCCTACCCCAGCTTGAGCAGGGTGGGCCTGAGCTCACTGGGAGGCATGCTGGAGTGTGTGGTGAGGTCACCTGAGCAGGGAGCAGTGTCCCCAGAGGTGCTGCAGGGGACAGCAGTTGGCAGGCACAGGTGTCTCCTCTGGCCACCTGGAGGTTGCCTTCAGGGAATGAAAGTGAGGCCTCTCCAGCTGCTTCAGAGCTGCTGCCAAGTGAGCTGAGTCCCTTTCACACTGCCGGCCTCCGCCTTACCCTGAGCTTGGCACATTTACCCGGGATTGCCACCCACACATCTATGGGAACAGAGTGTGTGTTACCCTGGGAATCAGGCAGATGGAGGATGGAGACTGCGCTCTGCCCCCTTTGACCCGATTTCTACATCACAGATGCTGAGCCTCAATTTCCCTGCATGTGAAGAAGAAATATCCAACTTAGGCAGGCTTTGGGGGCTGAGTGGCACACAGTAGGTGCTTAGGAAGTGTCTCACCCATCCTGCAGCCGCAGATGCCTGCGGCACCCTGCAGCTCTCCAGGAGCACTGCGAGGACAGTGTCTAGAAGCTGCTGAGGCACTGTAGTGATTCCAGGAAGCCCCCTTTCCCTGCCACTGGGTGCCCACCCTGGCTGCACCTGGCTCTGGCTGGCTTTCCCTCAGCTGGCTTTTGTCCTTGGTGTTTAGTTCGGTCTAGGTTCTGGGCTGTTTTTCTAAAAGCCATTTGCATCTCACACACTCACTTTGGAAGCATTGAGCCATTTTGATTTCCTGGGATGCACAGGGCAAGGTGGTCCCCCAGCCACGCTGTATGGGAGTGGCAGACAGGCTGCAGGGCGGAATGCAGCCGAGGAACATTTATTAGCTTGTGCAGTGTGTCATCCAAGGGAGGCAAGGAGGCCCCAGCATGTGGTGCATATAAAACCAAAATAGAAAGCACAGTGCTTGGGTGAACTCAGACTCGGAGGATGGACAAGATGACGTCACTTACGCCATAAAGCATTCATCCGGCCCTCTGTGTCCTGTGATCATTTAACAAGGCCCCGGAAATGCAAAGATGAGCAATGTGCTTCATTCTCTTAGGGAAATTTAATTCCAGTGGAAAAGACATCACAGATAAATTGTCAAGTAAAAGGTAGAGAGTTCTGGTACAGAGCCAAGAACGAAGTGTCACAGGGAAACTGGAAATTGAGCAATCTGAGGAGGCCTTTCTAAAGGAGAAGCTTCCTAAGAAGGAGATCTGTGTGCGAGGTCCTTCTGAGGAGGAGACCTTCTGAGGTGGAGATCCTTCTGAGGTGGAGGCCTTCTGAGGAGGAGGCCTTCTGAGGAAGAGGCCTTCTGAGGAGGAGGCCTTCTGAGGAAGAGGTCCTTCTGAGGAGGAGGCCTTCTGAGGTGGAGATCCTTCTGAGGTGGAGGCCTTCTGAGGAGGAGGCCTTCTGAGGAAGAGGTCCTTCTGAGGAGGAGGCCTTCTGAGGTGGAGATCCTTCTGAGGTGGAGGCCTTCTGAGGAGGAGGCCTTCTGAGGAAGAGGTCCTTCTGAGGAGGAGGCCTTCTGAGGTGGAGGTCCTTCTGAGGCGGGAAGTCTTCTGAGGAAGAGGCCTTCTGAGGAGGAAGCCTTCTTCAGAGGAGGTCCTTCTGAGGTGGAATCCCTTCCTCACAGGAGGAGGCCTTCCTGAGGAGGATGTCATTCTGAGGAGGAGGCCTTCTGAGGTGGAATCCCTTGGAGGAGGCCTTCCTAGGGAGGAGGTGTCGCCCCTGAGTCTAGGGCGATGTTAGAAAACATGTCAGGCATGCAGGGAGGGAGAGGCTATTTCAGGCACAGGAAAGTGTGAGCAACTCGTCCAGGAAGCCTGGGGAGGGCAGGGATGGGCCTGGCAGGGGCTGAGGCCTGCAGGGTGAACTCTGGCCAGGTGGAGGCTCTGTCTCAGCTCAGCACGGGGCCTGCCTCCGTGTCCTATCCCTGGCTTTTCCATCAGAAGAGACGCATCTCTAGTACAGCAGCCTCTCGAGGACCACAGCACTCACCAACAGCTGGCTGTGATCAGCCAAGTCACGTTCACCGGGACCCAGTGGTGGTGAGCAGTAGGGAGCGCTCCTACCAGGCGGCAGCCACCAGCAACAGCGTGAAAAGCGAAAAGCGTGGAGGCCTTGGGCTTTAGCGCCCAGCCTCTTGCTGGCTGAGTGGTTTTGGCTCATGACAGGCTCTCTGGGACGCGTTTCTCTTTATGAAAGTGGGGTGATGGGGTTTTCCTTATCCATGAGAACCACAGTTTCTGCAGATTCTGTGCTCCACTGTCTCCGTCCCTCCCAAAGTTAGGGTACATATTGTTATCCTTCACAGATGAGGAGACTGAGTCCTAGAATCGTTCCCAAGGTTGTAAAATGAGCGCCTGGCTTCACATCCCTACCTGCCTGGCTCCAAATGTTGAAGGACTCAGAAGACTGAGAGAGAAAACTACACCAGCTCACAGCAGTTGTAGGGCTCAGTAGATGTTTGCTCCCCAACGCACCCACTGCTACCTGACCCAGAGCTGTTGGTATTGTTGATGCCTCTGCTCCAAGGAGTAGGTGGTCTCAGTGGCCCCCAAGCAGATCTGTGCTAGGTTAAGATCTAGCCTGTGCTGCACAGGTCCCCTGGTCAAGACCAGCCCTGCTGGCCCAACCTGGGAAGTACCCTGAGGAAGGGTCCTGCACCCAAAGATAGTTGCCTGGTTGGCAGGTCCCATTCCTGTGGTGATCAAGTCTGTTACATAACACCTGCGAGAGAAGGGGCTGGATGCCTTAGGGGATTCTAGACCCAGCAGAACATGCTGCAGACCGTCCTGACCCAAACAAGTAGGCCCCTCAGAAACGCACTCAGCAGAGAGCTCCCGCGGAAGTGTGTGTGTGATGCCATGGGAGGAGTGGAGAGTACGGGGCGTTTCCAGGGAGGGCAACTGACTTCTGTCTCGGACTCAGAAAGCAAGTTGACAACACCTTTGTCACCATTGCACTCTTAGCCAAAATGACCTAATCTGAGAGGATTAGGAACCCACCACACTAGAGGGCCTACAGGGGCATCGGGGGAGCCTTCCCCAGAGCAGGGTCAGCGATTGGAGGATTAGGAACCCACCACACTAGAGGGTGACTATAGGGGTGTTGGGGGAGCAGAGCCAGCGATTGGGAAAGATGCCATCTTTCCCCTGGGCTGCCCAGGTGGGGTAAGAAGATGGCCTTCCCAGTGGAAGGAGCCCCAGCCCAGACAAGGTGCAGAGCTAGGGCAGGTGGCACTTGTGGCTGCTGGCTGGAGCTCAGGTTCACCTTGGATGCAGCAGGTGCAGTGAAGGCAGAGCGTGGGTAGACTCCAGCTCCCTGGATGTGGTTGCAGTGGATAGTGGAGGGAGCGGGCAGGAAGGGGTGCCAGGGAAGGAGAGGCCACCGGGGGTATGAGCAGACCAGATAGTCATGGGCAGCAGGGTGGTTCCAACCAGATCCTGAAACCTGATGCATCTGCCTGTCTTTCTCTCTCTCTTTCTTTCTTTCTTTCTTTTTCTTTCTTCTTTCTTCTTTTAAAGATAGAAGGACAGTGAGAGAGAGGGAGAGAGAAAGACAGAATCAGGTTGCTTTAGTTTTTCATGTGGCTTTTGTTGCTCTGAGACTTTGTTGTGTACGTGGTGCTGGGGTTTGAACTCACATACTCACGCATGCCAGGCAAGTGCCGTAACCACTGAGCCACTGCTCCAGCCCCGCCAGTTTCTTAATAAAGCATGTAAGATAGAGTAAAACCCAAGTCTGTCACACTTGATAAGAGTCAGAGTTGGGCCAAGACCCTTTTGTTTCAGGGCGTGTGTGCACAAGTATGTCGTATTGAGGGCACAAAAAAGACAAGCTTGCGATCCTGCTGGAAGGACCTAGCAGAGGAGGAGACCTGCAGCAGCCCCAGCCGGGACAGGTGGTCTGTCCATGGAGGTGACATTTGCTGCTTGTCAAGAGCA
Source organism: Aplodontia rufa (assembly GCA_004027875.1). NCBI lineage: Eukaryota > Metazoa > Chordata > Mammalia > Rodentia > Aplodontiidae > Aplodontia > Aplodontia rufa. The sequence goes on along the minus strand of PVKS010015463.1, from coordinate 39,329 downwards.
CCTGGCCTGGGGTGCCTCGTTGCTTGGTCAGGGCACCCCCACATAGTTCCTGGGGTGCAGGTGAGGATGTGGAGTATGGCAATTAGGCAACCTACCCTGTGAGGCGACTGCTATACTGTACCCCGTTATCCTGGCCCCACCCCACCACGATTCAGAGGATGAGTCACCAGGTCATGGTGACAACGTAGAGAAGCAGGGCCAGGGAGGGCACAGGTGCAGGTGCAGGTGCCAAGCGAGCTTGGAAGATGGAGCTCGCACCCTTAGGGGATGGAAATGCCCTCGAGAAAGCAGCAGGGTGGGGTGGCTGCCCGGCAAGGAGGTACAGGGTCCAAGGTAGAGAAGTGGGTTTGGGGCCTGAGCCGCGTCTGCAGGTGTGCAGCTGGCGAGGAGTGTGAGAAAGCTGGGGCCCTGGAGGGAACGGGTGGAGGACCCTGTGGCCACTCGCGTTTAGGAGCTGGGGGGAGCAGGAAAGCACAGGGACCCAGAAGCACCGCGCCATGGAAACCAGGGAGAGAAGCAAAAGCTGCCAAGAGGGCGATCTCACAGAAGCAGTTTTCAGGGGGAGCTGCTCAGCGAGCCAGATTGCAAGAGGTGAGCTGTGTCGTGAGGGAGGGACGAGCCACGCCGGAGGCCACAGGCCTGCAAGGGGAGCCTCACTGCTCTGTTATCACAGACCGGTCCCAGAACAGGTCCCAGGTTGCCCCCGGAGAAAGGCACTGATGTTGCAGTGGCCTGGAGGAGAGGGGGCAGGGGAGGTCTCACGGGAGACCAGCTGCCTGAGAGCGGCTTGTGCCAGGAATCCTCAGCAGCAGGAAGCCGTGGGCAGGAGATGGGACCCCGGGATGAGAGGAAGGAGCCAGAAGGCAGACAGGAGTGTGGAGATGCGGAGGAGGAAGCCCAGGGGCCTGCGCTGGAGGCCTTGATCTCTCTAACGTGGGAAGTAGAATCTTCTGCTGAAAATGATGGATGGGGATTGAAGGCATGAAGAGGTGGAAAGGTTCCCAACAGCTCTGTCAGAGGAGCCAAGATGAGACTTAATTCTTAAAAGCCTTTTTGATGAGTGATCCACTCCCCCTGGTTAAGAGATCCTGTGGCTTAGAGGGAGCGTCTCATGGGAGGAGCTCTGGGTGGGGTGTCAGGACATTGGGCTGCACTGCCTGCTCCCCACTGGCTTAATTAATATAGCAGATGTTTCCCCTTGCCTCTTGGAGCCTGGCCTTGGCTTTCTACAAAGGTTATGGTAGATCTTCTGCTGGCTCTTTCGCAGGAACAGTGAGCTTGTGAAGTAGCTTACTCGTTAGCAGAGACTGATTTGTCTGATTCAAGTCCTTCCCTAGAGAGCAGAGCTCTGGAGGGCTGCGTTCCAAGACTAGAGGGATCTGTTGCGCGTGAGCATGTGCAGGTATGTGCATGAACTTGTGTGTGTATGCGCGTGAACATGTGCAGGTACGTGCGTGAACATGTGTGTGAGCATGTGCAGGTACGTGTGTGAGCTTGTGCAGGTACGTGTGTGAGCATGTGCAGGTACATGCGTGAGCTTGTGCAGGTATGCGCGTGAGCTTGTGCAGGTACGAGCATGAGCATGTGCAGGTACGTGCGTGAACATGTGTATGAGCATGTGCAGGTACGAGCGTGAGCATGTGCAGGTATGTGCATGAGCTTGTGCAGGTATGTGCACCCTGGACACTCAGGCGCGAGCTCAGCCATGTCACACTTCCTCAGAGCAGAATGCTTACACCTGGGGAGGAGATTTGATTAAGCCTGGGAGGTTAAGCTTGGCAGCTGAAGACCAGCTGCACTTTGACTCTGCCTTGGTGGTGTGTGAGGACTCTGCTGAGGATGCACCGCCCACTTTTGAGAGCAGCCCTGCTCCCTTCCAGATCGTGAAATCTCCCGCACCACTCTGACCTCCCTCTCTTCTCCTGCTTGTTTCCACCTGACACTCCACCCATCTAAAATCAAGGGACCAGCATTGTCCCCTGCCTTCAGAAGGGCATGCGGATGTAGGGGCAGCCTCTTCCCTGCCCCCTTGTAGATCCCAGGCACTGAGTTGCAGCATCCTGAGCGCCAGCCCACTCAGGAGTCAGCGGGTGCAAAGATGCTGCCTGGGACGGAAAAGCACCAGGGAAGAGAAGTGTGCGTGTTTGTCTGGGTGTGTGTGGTGCATTGGCAGACAGAGACACCGACACTGCCCCAGGTGCAGATGGTCTTACTTAAAGCTTCTCATAACCCATAGTTCACCTGCATTGTGCAGTTCCAGGATTGTCTTAAACCCATGGCATGAGGTGATGTCACTAGGACATTTGCAGCCATTTGGAGACTGCTAGGAAGCCAGGGTGAGGGGACATGCTGACTCGGAGCCTGCTCCTGGATGGTGACAATGGTAGGAAGGTGGGCTGCATGGAGGCTGGCTCACCCCAGCTCTTAGACAGCGTGAGGTTGTACTTCCAGAGGGTCCCAACTCTGCCTTATGCCCTAAAGGAGATGGCAGATAAAGGTTCATGGATAAGTGGCCTAAAAAAGCAGCTAGTCCACCCAAGAAAATACGAACACGTATCTATGTATCTGCACAAAGATTTACATATGTGTTTATAGCACCATTATTTATAATAGCCCCAAAGTAGAAGCAACCCATTGGTTCATCAGCATGAGTGGATAAACAGAATGTGGTATATCCTTACCATGGAATACTATTTAGCCCTAAAGAGAATGAACTGCTATCATGTGCTGCAACATGGATGAACCCCCAAGACACTATGCTGAATGAAAGAAGCCAGGATGAAAGTCTGCGTATTTACATGAAATGTCCAGAATAAGCTTTCTGGACATTAGAAACAGAAAGCAGAGTCACAGTGGCCCGGGGTAGAGATTGCAGAATCCCATGCAGGGAGGCAGGAGGACTCATTTCAGGGTGAGAGAACTAGTCTATATCTGCACCATAATGACAGTTTCTCAATCCTGTGCCTTAGCTGCACATCACTGAACCACACAGGTAGGGTGACTGAATGTTATGGGATAAAAATTGTCTCTCAGTCAAGCTACAGAGCAACACTTGCATGGGTCCTCTGGTATAGAGGCCCGTGGGGAGGTGCTCCCCACTCTCTGTGCCATGAAGTCTCCTCTGCTTGCAGGAGAAGTGGGCTCTGCCAGCCTAAGGACAGGTCTCTCCCTGGAGACTTCCATAGAGGGCATCATCAAGGATCCAGTTGTTCTTAGGGGAGCTGGTCACATAAAAATCACCCAATTCTTCATGTTCTCAGGGGAGAGCAGGGGTTACCTCATGGCTAGACCTCCAGCTCGTCCCCTGTGATCCAGAGTTTCCTTCTGCAGAGTGGAACTGCTTCTGCTTGCCTGGGGTGTGACTCCTCCATAAGTCCCTGGCAGGGGACAAGCACAGTGTGAGACTGTGCAGGAGGTGGGACTGACACCCCATCTGCCTGCAGCCCTTGGGATCCTGAGGCAGCTTGGCTGGACTCGTGAGCACAGGCCTGGTTCTGTGTCACAGTGTAAGGATGTCCCTGTGCCCAAGAGGCCCCAACACATGCACACCCACTCCCACTGCAGCACCAGCTCTCAGAAGGGCCCACCTGCCCTGCTGCATATCAGGCTGGATTATAGCACCACCAGCGTGGCTAGAGGTGGCACAGCTTCAGGGAGATGGCTGAGGCCACAGGTAAGCCTCTGTCAGCACCACCACTGGTCCAGAAGGTATGCTCTGCTATGCTCCTCCTTAATCAGAACCTTTCCATGCTGCCAGGCTCAGCGCCCCCATTCTTGTTGCTGATGTTCGGGGCACACAGGCCACGCTGACTCTGTAACTGTTACCGTTCCAGGCAGAAGGCTCCCCTTTTGCAGATACCTGTTCCTAGCTTCTTTCTCCCTCCCAAAGCTCCTGAAGAACATGGAGCGTACTGTGCGCTCCTTCCTAGACCAAAGCTCTGGACGCAGGGCAGGTGCTTCAGAGCACTCCTCGGCCGGGTGAGGTGTTCCTGTCATTGCTGGAGCTCCCCCACCCCCCGCCGTGAGCTTGGCGAAGTCTGTGCTGCGATGTGTTAGGTTGAGTAAATGCACCACAGACACAATGCAGTCCAGTTCTGCTGTGAGAGTGGGCCTGTGGGCCACCTGTGTCACCTGTGTGCCGCCTGTGTGGCCTGCCCCCTGTGTGTTGTCTGTGTCACCTGTGTGCCACCTGTGTCACCTGTGTGCCGCCTGTGCCCTCTGTCACCTGTGTGCCCTCTGTGTCACCTGTGTGTCACCTGTGTGTGGCCTGTGTCACCTGTGCCGCCTGTGTCTCGTGTGTCACCTGTGTGCTGCCTGTGTCACCTGTGTGTCACATGTCTGCTGCCTGTGTCACCTGTGTGTGGCCTGTGTTACCTGTGCTGCCTGTTTCTCCTGTGTGCCACCTGTGTGCTGCCTGTGTGACCTGTGTGACCTGTGTGTCGCCTGTCTCCTGTGTGTCACCTGTATGTGGCCTGTGTCACCTGTGTGCCGCCTGTGTCTCCTGTGTGGCCTGTGTCACCTGTGCTGCCTGTGTCTCCTGTGTGGCCTGTGTATTGCCTGTGTCACCTCTGTGTGGCCTGTGTGTCACCTGTGTGGCCTGTGTGCCGCCTGTGTGCTGCGCGGACTGAAGGCTGCAGAAAAGGCAGCCATCAGCGATCTCTCATAGATTGTGGTTCATTCGTGCTACTCGGTGATGTGACAACATAGGTGTGAAGAATGTTTTGTATTTATGTGAGGGAGGAGGTATCTAGAAGCATCAGGAACGTGCGAAGTGATGAAATTGAGACGTCATTATTGTCATACGGCTCAGAGCAGTGATGGGGGCTTTGCAAGGAGTTGGCTTTTCTTGTCTGAGCCTCTTCAGGGGTCCATCCAGTGTTCCTCAAGTGTGCTCCAGCGTGTGTGGCCACCACCCCTGTTACACACCTAGTGCGGCAGGCGCAGGCTCCTCCTGACTCCTCGCCGCGCGCATCGCCGTGATATTCCGGGAGCGAAACCTGCAGGTTCTGTTCCCCGTTTGCCAAGCTCATCCAGCCACAGAATGCCTGTTATCTGCGTTACACACTGGAAAACTTTGGTTCCGTCTCATAGATTATTTGTAAATAATGTAGTGCTGTTTATATTTTGCGGTTGCGTTGCTAATAGTTCCCTGGCTGGGGGATCTGGAGAGGTTACAAGGGTAGAGAAGAACGGTTCAAGCCTAAGTCGATTCAGCAATGTCAACTGACATGACCTGGTGGGTTTTTTCCCTGCACGGTGACAGCTGTGCAGCACCATAGCTCAGTTCCATGAGTTGTCACGCTTCATCTGATCTAATGACACATTAGTGAGGGCATGTGGCCTGGGCAGCATTTATTGAGAAAATGCCCCAGGCCCTGACACACACACACCCAGTCGCCAGGAATGAAGGGCTGAGCTAATGGAAAATGGCAGGTAAGCGGGTGTACCCTGAATCTGTGTGCATCCGCCTGGGTTTGAATCCACCTTAAACTGTGGGAACTCACTGTGAGCACCTCCTGGTGGGAGAACATGAGACAGAGAGCTGGGACTGGGCTTTTCTTTTGCCCTACTGGGCCCCTCCCCTGCAGCTGGTGAGGGACAGGCATGTGTCAGAAGCTCTGAGGGGACCCACAGACTTGGCCTTCCAGGGGCCTCAAGGGCATATACACATGGGAAAGCTAAGAGGAGGTTCCATATGAATAAAGCAGACGATGAGGACAACAGAAACCATGTCAGACAGGCTTTGAATGAGCCCTCGACTAGTCATGAAGCACTTGTTGATCCCTGACTAATAGACACAGCGCAGGCTGCCAGCTAACGGCAGGATTAGCTAAGAACAACTCAAGAGTCTGGGTTGCATCAGGATCTTGCCTGATAGAAGTATGTCAGAATGCATGCAAAGTCTGGTTCAATGTTACTAAAGATGATCACATGACCATTTGGAGTAAAGGATGTTCAGAGACCCTCATTTCCCTGCAGTGAGATGTCTGCCCAGCTCAGCGCCAGGCGGGGCACGCCCAGGGCAAGCAGGCCTCTGGCCATGGAGGCTGAGAGCAGCCACAGTCTGTTTAACTTTCCAGCCGATGGGCACACACGGCCATGAACGAAAAACAAACAGTGGAAAATAACGCCTTCCACCTTGCGCTCTGCGGGAGCAGCTCCCGGCTGCAGCCTGGCTTTCCGAAGTGACACAGCTCTCTAATGCAGTGACCATGTCTGTGGCCTCTCACACAGCAGCTGCCAGAGACTGCGGTTTTTAAGTAACGCTTTGAAATGTGACTGGAGTCCATCCGCAGGAGGCCAGAGCAGAATAAGGGGGTCATTGTGCAGAGTAAGAGGAGAAACTTGGCTCTGTGCCCATCGGTAACAGGCAGGAAGGAGCCCTGGCAAGGCACGACCCTTTAGAGGTCACAGCGTGCTGGCCTGGGTAGCAGGCTGCATCCCTGCAGTACCCACCTCCCAGGCTGACCTACGGGGAGTGAGAAGGCATCAGCGCAGAGGGTTCTGCCGAAGTTGTCCAAAGCCAAGCAGGTCACCTGCTGGAATCTCGGGCTGCAGGGCCTGAGGGTGCCCCAGGCCACACTTCCAGCAGGCCCCAGGATACTCTGCACGCTACTAACCACCTTCTCTTCCCCAGGGGAGGAGCGCCCCCGGGAGCCCCCGGGCCCAGCGGAGTCCCAGGCGCCGGGCGGGGCGGAGGCCGGCGGGAGGACAAGCTGCCACCGCTGGACGTGCTCGCAGGCGCAGCTGCACAAGGCCTTCTGGGGCGTGGCAGTGGTGCTGAGCGTGTGCGCCTCCTGGGCCGGCGCCACGCAGCTGGCCAAGCTCACCTTCGCCAGGTTCGACGCACCCTTCACCCTCACCTGGTTTGCCACCACCTGGAACTTCCTGTTCTTCCCATTGTACTACGCAGGGCACGTCTGCAAGTCCGCTGAGAAGCAGTCTGTGAAGCAGAGGTACAGGTAGGCCCTGCTGGCCACTGGCAACCTGGCCCCACTGTCCCCTACTGCCCCACTGCCCCTGGGCTGTCCCAGGAGGCCACCCCGCAGGAGATAGGAGCCAGAGACAGTCCGAATGCACCTGCTTCATCACTGGGCAGGACCAGAATCCTCTCCACCTCCAGCCCTAGCAGCTCTTTGCTGTGGAGCAGGAATAGGCAGAATCCTCCAGAGCCAGAGGATGCTCAGACAGGGAGAGCCCTTCCACACAGCGTGAGGACCACAGTCAGTGGAGCCAGGTGGCCAGGCAGCTTCCTTTTACAAGACTTTTCCTCCCTCAGCTTGTGATTGCAAGGTCAGGTCTGGGTGTCTGGCAATGTGGTGATGGAAACCAGAGTCCATTGGAATGATGCCCCTTTCCAAATAAGGCCCTGACCTTAACCCCCACCCGGCCTGCTCCCACCAAGGCCCCAAACCTTCCCCCTGACCTTCTGCCCATCCTTGCTGATAGTGGTTGTCCAGTGGAGACCATGTGGGCTGTGTCAGAGGCTGGCCCAAATCTGTCTTAGTCCAAAACCCTGGAAAGCTTGCTGGCCAAGGTATCATATAGGTCCTAGAAACTTGTCTTTTATCAGTTGCAGAGGTGAACAGAAATTGAAAGTTGTGCATCCTCTTTCCCACATCACCCCACCCCATTCAACAATACCCCTATGAAATAGCCAAGTCTTGTTGATCATCTGCTTCAACCCTAGCCCTCTCCTGAAGTTGCCCTTAAAAGTCACAGGTTGACTAAAGCCACCAATGGAGCTAAGGAAGAAAGAGGGCTGGGAATGGAATTCTAGATTGGGACCAGAATTTCTCTTGGGTATGCACCATTATGTCCCCACAGACTTAGAGATGGAGATGTAGGCACCATATTTCTTAAATGTCCACAGGGAATTTGACCCAGAACCTTTAAAAGACTCACTTGTAAAGCAGAGCAGGAATTCCAGAGGAACAGGCTCAATCAGTTGAGCCACCTAGCCAAAAGGGTTTGAGCAAATGTGGGGGGCGAGGCATGCAGGGCTTCAAGCCCAGCACCCAGGACTGGGACAGCCTTGATGCTGACTTAAACCAGTTGCTCATGGGCCAGCTGGAAATTGCCACGGGGCTGCTTAACATGCTGCTTCTGAATAGGGGAAGCACAGAAGCAAGTAGGCTTAGGACCCTGGATAGGACCTGAGATTGCCCCAAATGCAGGAGCAGAACAAGGGCCTGCTGCTGGTCACGGAGAAGAGTACATGTTCAACAGACCATGCATTTGGCAGTTAAGTGGCCCTGAGTATGTTTGGTCTGCAGTTAGGCATTTGCCTTTCTTTAAGGTGACACACACAGCGAAGGGCTGGAAGCGAGGCCTGTGTCCTTTCTTGATAAAGAACAGGGGGAGAGGAGATGAAGTGCTCCTTGCTGCTGCCGCCTTTCACACTGCAAGGGCCCCCTCTCCAGTGGTAGCCACTGTGCTGAGCAAGCACTATGGGCATGCCTGGGGACGAGGCTGGCAGTGTGAGCACTTAGGGCAGACCCAATAACAACTAAACTGTGGTGCTAAAATCATGCCCAAGGAGCCAAGCCCAGTGGCTGTTGAAAGATCAAAACTGGGGACAAAGGAAAGACATAGAAGGGTCATTTTACATAGAAAGACATCATGCCTTGACTTTAGTCTGTTACCTTCCTGTAAAAAGCATCCAGAAAGAATTCAGAACTTCTAAGTGGTGTGCCAACAGGGCACAGTGTGGGGTGTGCACAGTCCTACCTTCTTTAGTGAAGCCAGGCAAAACCATGCCCAATTTCTCTTGCAAAGCTTAGCCCCACTTCTCAATAATACTTCAACTGCAAGCCGTTAGTCTATGGTAAGGCAGGGGGTTGGGGGATAGGAGACCAGTAGAGATCCCTTGCACAGAGAGGGACGGAGGACAAAGCAGCCTCTCTTCATGATCAGGGAACAGTCAGATGGAAGCTCCTTCCTCCAACCCCCGCTGCCCAGCTGCTTCCTCCAGGCGAAACTGGAGAGGAAGGGAAGGTGCCTGGCTTAGAGCTCCTGGGCCTGCAGGCAGGGCCATCTGGTGCAGGGGTCTAGGGAAGTCTGACAGCCTGCTTCCCTGGGGAGCTTAGGTTGCTGCTGCTGACCTGCGGGCTGCACTTGGACTGCAGCAGCTCTGTAGTTGTTGAGTCTCAGCTATAGGTTTTTTAAAATGTCGACGATCTGACCAAGCAGGAGCCAGGACTCACCTGGCCACAAGGAACTGACCATGACTGGTTGTTGCAGCCCTGGTCCTCTGCCACTTGGGAGGCCAGGCCCTGTGGGCATGTCATTTAAGCTGTTGGAGCTTTAGATGTCCATTTATAAATGGCTGATTCAAACCTCACCTTGCACAAAAGATGGCTGTGTAACAAAATGGGGCGCCACATTGTGAAAGTGCCCAATTGTCTGCAGTACACCACGTAAATGCTAGAGGGCCTGTGCTGTGTGAGCGCCTGTGGGCTGAGTGGACGGAGGTACTGTGCTTGGGTCTTCGGCCACCTATGGTGGCCTGTCTGAACTTCAGGAGAGCTGACCTCTGGAAAATCAACTTGCAACCTGATGGTTACTCAGAACAACCTAGAACACTGGCCAGGGCTCTCGCGATCAGACACTGTAGTCAGGAATTTGATTCTGAGTGACACAGCTTGCAGCCCTTGCCTCCGGGTCTTCCCCTCTGGAGCCCAGTGGACTCCTCCCTTCCCCATGAGGAGCACCCCACTGTGTCTTCCCCACTTCTGCTGATAGCTGCCTATGCCGGCAGGGTGGCCTCAGGATGTCCCGAGGAAGCAGTAGTGCCCAGAACTCAGGGACAGCTCCAGCCAAAGAGAAGCTTGAGCATGCTGGGTCCCACAGTCTCCTGGACAGCGGGGCCCTGCATCCAAGGAGATGTGGGTGTGGGGAGAGGCCATATCAGCTCTGTAGCCTGGAGAGGCTATCATGGCAGGCATGAGGAAACACAGGGCCCTCTGACCCTGGGAGAGGAAGACAACTTCCCAGACCGGAGGGGCACCACGGCCATCAGAATCCTGGCAGAGCAGGTCTGAGGCATTTGCAGGCCTGTCAGGAGGTCTCCAGGGAGTTTCTAGCAGCAGTGACCTGTTCTCAACACGAACCTTCTGCTATCTGCAGCTACCAAACAAAAGGGCACTGTGGCGGAGGGGCAGCGGTGACAGGTGTTTTCCTCCACCTTTTGTGGCGCCTGTCTTCACAAGCCGGCCAGTCGATTCTGCCTGGGCACTGTAATGACATTCAGAGCCAAGAAGCGGGGAGGGCAGTCTGGACACCTTGAAGTTCTGCAGCAGCTGCTGTGTGCGGATTGCCAGAGGAACCAGACTGGTCTTGTGGCTGTAATGTTTTCTAGTGAGAAAGCATGAGGAGGTACAGTGGAGCAGTGTCCTGGAGATGAGTTTGTCCTGGTAGTGGTTATTGTGCCTCCTCTAGGTGATGTGCCAGGGATATGATGATAAACGGTCCCTCCAGGGAGTTAGCTAGGCTAGGCCCGGTGCCTACAGGGGAGCCAGGGCAGAGAAGCCCAGGTGCATGTGTCCTGGCAGAGTGGAAAGGTTTCTAGAAGGAAGTGGGCCAGGATGAGCAGATGGCTGTCCAGGCACCGGAGAGGAGGTCAGGAACACCGAGTACGGACAGAGATGCAGCCTGGGGGGGCTCTCCCAGGAGTGTGAGAGTGAGGCAAGGCGGAAGCTCGGCAGGTGGGCAGGGCAGGTGCTGGCAAGCCTCCTGCACCCTGCGGAGGACCTTCAGTTCTGGCATGGATTGTGGCAGGAACTTTCAAAGGGATGATTGGGTAGAATCTTTAGTAATCTGCTCTCCTGTAGAGCATGGAATGAGCCAGCTGCACATGGTACAATTCTCCAAACTCTTCCTCCTCGTCTGTGTGCCCAGGACACGAGGGCAGGTTCACATTGCACAGATGTTGCTCCTGGGCCAAGTGGGAGAGGCCCACACAGAAACAGTAGGGTAAAGGAGGATGTCGTCAGCAGCTGGGGCCAGACTATTTGGGCTGAAGCTTGGTTTGAGGGGTATTCTCAGGCTCTACCGTCAGATGGAGACACAGGTGGGAAGGGTTTTGGGGACAGTTCAAGAACACGGGCTTTATTCTCCAGGCACTGGGTGCTCCAGAAGCGTGTGGTAAAGGCTTGGTACAGTCAGAGCTTCTTTGATTCGTGGAGCTAATTTTAACTTGGACCACATATGTTCCCATTTCCCATTAAGAGGGAGGTGCTGGCCAGGTGTCTGTTTGGTGTCTGGTTGGGGGGAGGGGCCTAGTTCCTGAGCAAGAACTTTGAGTGCAGATGCTGAAATATTACAGAACCAGATCTCTTGCTCTGAACTGCCAACTTCCTGTCCAGCCTGCAGCAAGCTCTTGTGTTGGGGAAAATCATTTCAATAGTCATTGTCACCAAACTCTGATGTTCTGAAAATAAGTGGGAAATCTTTCCAGAGAGTGTTTGGATGGATTTTTAGGTGTAGTGGTGGGTGCTGAGGCTGAGGTGGACAGTCAGTGGTGCCCTGCATCTTCCCTCCCCATCAGGCCTCACCCTGGACACCACTGGTAGGGTCCTATGCCTGCCCTTTCTTACTTGAGCATGCTCCAGCCTATTCCCAGCAGCTCGCTGTTCATCAGGCTGAGGTCCCTCTGCAGTCGCCATCAGGGCACCTCCTTGCTGGAAGGATCGAGGTGATGTGTGTCAGGTGCTGCTCCAGCCTTGGGATACAGTGTGACCATGGGGGAACCCTGTCTCGTGGAGCTTGCTTTCCAGCAGGAGAGGGGCGATGAGTGGTGCAGTGGTGTGCCAGACGGTGTTGAGAGCTGCCGGGGACGATGGGCCACTGATGCTGGGTGGGGGTCTTGGCCTCTGCCTGGGGGGCTGTCTGCGCCTGGGCTTACCCTGGTATCCCCTGCCCTGCAGAGTCGAGCCCCCAGGTAAGCCCTGGAGGATCATGGCTTGGCCATTCCGTGTTGCTGCCTGCGTTCCTTCTCCTTCCTCACTTAGCCTCCCTGGACTGCCATTTCACCTTAAGAGGTGAACGCTGCCCTAGCCTGCTGAGCACTGGGGGTCAGGGCCAAACACGCTGCCCCATGTCCCAGGAGTCCAGCGGCAAGGAGGCCTGACCTGCTCTGCGTAAGGTGGAGTCCAAGAATTCTATTCTCGTGCCCAGCTCAGCAGCTGGGAGCAAGGGAGGGGCAGAACCCTCATTGGTACCCTGCCTTCACGCGTCCTTCTAGTGCTCGCAGCCGTCCAGGTCCTTGTCTGACTACCAGGGACCGACAAACTAGAAAACAGTTCACTCCATCCAGGGCCTTCAGTTGACGGCTTTGTCATTTGTCTGCTTGACTTGAAACTAGGTTAGAAGAAATGGACACAGTATTTGGGGACTGCGGTTTGTAATTTGGCCTATGTGTTTAGCTTGAGGGTCAATAATGGCCTCTGTGCGTACCCAGCCTCATGCCAGGAGATTTGGGTCAGGTTGCTGCTGCAGCAAAGTAGCACTCCTAACACAACGCAGACATGCAACCGACGCACACACACACATAGCCTCCTGACACACATGCGGACGTGCACACATGTGCATACACAAATGTATCCTCCTGACACACATGCAGATATGCACACACACACACAGCCTCCTGACACACATGCAGAATGCACACATGTGCATACACAAATGTACCCTCCTGACACACATGCAGATGCACACACACACACACAGCCTCCTGACACATGCGGACGTGCACACGTGTGCATACACACAGATAGCCTCCTGACACACATGCGGATGTACCCATGTCCACACACATAGCTTCCTGACACACATGCAGATGTGCACACATGCACACACATGGCCTCCTGACACACATGGACATGCATGCATATGTACACACATAGCCAGCTGAGCAGTTGCTGTCCAACACTGAGGCAAGGCTCTGTTGCTCTGCCTCATGGTCCCCTTTGTCTTCCACTTCAGCCACCTCCCCCACCAGCCCCAGGTACCTGAGGCCTCTGCTAACCCTTGAACAGGTATCAGGGATTGGGCTTTGAAGTTCTGCAGTTTAAGTTACCCACTTCAGTCAGATGCTTCCAGAGCCTAATTCAACAGTTGCATTAAAATTTGGCAAAAAAATCAGTTCCAATGCTTCCGTTTAAGATCTGGGTGTAAAGAGGGTGGTCAGCTAAATGCCTGCCATACCAGCATACTTGTAGCTTTTGAGGGGTCCCGAAACCCCAGACTGGAATGATAAGGAAGAGCGTTGGTGACACTTTCAGCACAAAGTGCCAAAGTATTTGTGAAGGTATGCAAGGTCGGTGTAACAGGAGCTCAGGAGATGGAAATCAGGAAAGGAGGGCTTCCCAGAGGAGGGGGCTTCCTCTGCAAGTCTTGAGGAACTGTTAGCATCTGCATAAGCCAGATGTGGAGGGCTCAAAGTGCACCAAGAATCAGCGCAGGTGTGCACAGGTTTGTGGGGCATGACAAAGCAGCTCGGGCCACCCCGTCCCACCTGGCTAATACGGAGCCATTTCGTATTTTACTTGTGATTGGTAGTTATAGAGTCAGTTCTGGTGAACCAGCTCATAGGCACATTGAGCCTTAAAAATTTTACCATGCTTGGCAAAAGATCATTTGCCTAGAGAAAGGGACGCTGAGGATTCTCTGATCTCATTTATTCAAATATCCAAGAAGTCACAGATGCTCCTGGAGAGGAGGTGAGATCCCTTCTTCTCTTCAGCCCCAGACCTCTTCATAAAGGCTAGCCTGAAAAGATGGGTGTGCTCTTTCCTCATTAGAAGGAACCTGACAAGGAGCCACGGTGGGCAGAGGGTCACCGCTCATGCTTGGGACACTGTGTAACTGGTCAGAACACAGGCTTACCATCAGGTAGCTTGGATTGCAAACATGACTGTCTTTATTTGGCTTCATGAATATACAAAAAAATCAACAAAAAACTCAGCTTTACCTGAAAAATGGAGACTGTATCACCTTCTTTTGTGAGTTGCTGTTGGGATCCACTGCCCCTCCTCTGGGTTCCGCGGTTCCAATGTAAATTGTGACTGTGTGAATGAGACCCCAAACTGTGCTTGATCCAGGGGCTTCCTACCCATATTTGGGACTTCAAAAGTGGATCCTTAAACTCACACAAATCATGGCTCCTGCTCTCTAGGCAGTACAATGATGACAGTAATGGTGGTTTTAATAACGATGATGGTGGTGATGATAATAATGTTGATGGTGGTATTGGTGTTGGTATTCATGGCAATGTTGATGTAGATGATGGTGGTGGTGTTGATAATGGCAGTGATGATGGTGATGTTGTTAGTGGTGATGGTGGTGGTGGTGAGGATGGTAGTAGTGATGATGTTAGTGGTGATGGGGCTGATGGTGGCAGTGATCATGGTGATGATGGTAGGTAATAGTGATGGTGATAATGTTAGTGGTAATGGTGATGATAGTGGGGATGGTATTGTTGTTGGTGATGGTGGTGATGATGGTAGTGGGGATGGGGCTGATGGTTGTTGTTTGTGGTGATTATGGTAGTGGTGATGTTGTTAGTGGTGATGGTAGTGAAGATGGTAGTGATGATGGTAGTGGGGATGGTACTGATGGTTGTTGGTGGTGATGATGGTAGTGGTGATGTTGTTAGTGGTGATGGTGGTGATGATGGTAGTGGGGATGGTGTTGATGGTGATGATGGTAGAGGCAGTGATGATGGTGATGATATTAGTGGTGATGGTGATGGTGGTGATGGTAGTGATGGTGGTGGTGGTGGTGGTGATGATGATGGTGATAATGTTAGTGGTGATTGTGGCAGTGATCATGGTGATGATATTAGTGGTAATGGCAGTAATAATAGTGTGATGGTGATAATGGTAGTGATGAAGATGATGACATATAGCCCCAGGTGACTAAGTCTTTCTCCTCTTGAAAATAGGTCTTGTGGCTGGTGTCAAGCCCACTGCTGGGAGGCCAGCACTTTGTGCTGTCATTATTTTAGGCTGTTGGGGTCCTGTTCCTTGGAAAAGATGAGCTTTGTGACAAGTCTAATAGGAAAAGGGTCAGGAACTAACATAGTACATAAAATTATCATGCCATTCTAGAATAAGAGCCAGGAGGAAATGGGCGATGCATTTGTCAAGAAGGCCATGTCCTGTCAAGCTCTCAATGCTCCTTTAATTTTTGAAAGTTAAAATACAAAAAGGGAGAAACGTGTTGCAGAAGGCCGAACAGATGCCTCCTCAGCATGTTGCTTTCCTCTGCTGGCCCCACGTCCTTGCTGTGGGCAGCCCTTGGTGCAACGTGGCCCAGCCGGCCCCTCGTGGGAGCCGACATGGTGGTACTTCCCACAGCACTGTCCCTCCTGCCCACACGGCCTTTGAGCACATATGAGTGCCAGACCCGCATCGGGCCCGGGTCACACAAAGAATGAGGTCACATACAGAGGGAAGGCACGAGGACTGTGAGTGAGGCTGGCCCAGCTCTCAGAGCGGAGCTTGCAGACTGCATGGCTTTGGAGCTCTTTCTGCTGAGGGCTCCTTCACCTCCAGTTTCCTCCTCCTGAAAACTGGATATAATGGCCTGTTTACCCTGGCAGCCTCCAAGGTGTCGCCCGCAAATCACCTGGTCTAGAACTTGGCCCTTGGACAGTGCTGAAGTAGTGGTGGTCCTGTTCCGTCCTGCAGAAATGGTTACTTCTTTGGTACAGTTCATTAGTTGTTGCCAGCCTCTCCCTGATGGCCTTTCCACACACGCCCTATCTCTTTGGGCATTTCATTTCTAATTGAGCCACAGGGCAAAGGATTAATTAGCACTTGGATTTTCTCCCGTAATTTCATTGTATTGCCTTCCACATGGGCTTTCCTTAGTGAAGGAATCAGGAGCCAATAGGAAAAAGAATCAGTGGGAATTGCTGTGCCCGCTTTTTTAAAGCAAATTGAACCCCATCCTTTATACAGCACGTGTCCGTGCTAGTGCTCCATAGAGTCAAGCCTCAGTTCACCAAAGCTCAGGTGTACCATCCACATGTGTGAGCCGGAGCAGATGGGGCCACATGCCCAGCATCCTGGGGCCAGTCCTCCCCTCTGGGTCCTCCCCAACCTGATGCATATCTGGTTCCAAAAGGTGGGAAGGGGCTCTTCTGCTGAGGGTCCCTGGAAACTTCCTTATGTTTTCCAGCCTGGCTATTGTGTTCTGAGAGAGACCCCTGCTTCAGGTGACCTCCCTGTGTCTTAGAGTATGAACTTGGCCTTAGGGAGCTCTTAGGTGCTCAGAGTACATATTGGCCTCGTGGTCACACCTGACGCAGTTTAGTGCAGTTCCTTGCAAAAGAACAAACATCTCACTAGCTGGATGTTTGTGCAAATTCTACTCTTGTGCTTCCTGTGCCTTTTATAATAGTATTATAGGAATTAAAATTACCTCCTTGGCTGTTTCCAGCTTTAAGTGGAGAGAAAACCAATCTGCTTTATGTCCTTAATGTAACATTCCAGGAGTACATCAGGATTGCTTCACACCGCTCTTCCCTAAGTGCCTTGTTTTATGACACTTAGGTTTAATGATTTCCTCTCGATCAAACATATATTATTAATTTGCAAATGAAATAATTAAAAGTCCTAGATAAACTAAGGCTCCTCTGCTACAGGAATACATCATTAAGACTGTTATTTGGCATTATTTTGCCACATGCTTCTCTGGGGGGAAACAGAAGAGAAGAAAATTTCTTTCAAAGAAAGGTTTTAAGTGCTCCACCAACAAAATGGGAACAACTCATTAATATTTTATCATGAACCAGTGCAAGTCTCTCAAATGCTAAGGGCTATTTTCCGAAGCATTTGGTTTTAGTAAAGGTGATAGAAGTTATTACAGCCAGCTCAGGGAGGGCCGTCTCTTGGTGATGCTTTCTCCCACATACCCGGCAGAGGGAGCTGGCGAGGTGAACTGAGGCGCTCCTGCCCCTGTGTTTTGCAGAGTCCCTGATGGAGTTGAGAAAGGCTTAGTAGATTTTCCCTGGGAGGAGGGTTGGAGCCATCTAGGTTTCCTGGCCAATCCCCACTCTCAGGAGTCCCAAGCAAGTCACTAGCATCCGCCTGATTTTGCCAGTGTACAGTCGGACCATTTTGAGGCAAGGAGGGGAGCTCGGCAGCCAGGACTCAGTAGAGGCTGCTGCAGGGAGGGGATCTCTAGTCAGGGACTTCATCTCCCAGCCTCCACTTCACTTTTCTCCACAGCGATGTGTGTCAAGTGCAGCAGATGAGAAAGGAGGGTGTTTCCCACCCTCCATTTCCCCAAGGCACTGGCTGCATGCACAGGATCTCCTGGCTTCTGAGGATGGAGAGGAGAGTCAGTCACCAAGAGGTGCCAAGCCGCTTGTCAACCAAGTGAATCAGCCAGACATCTGCATGCTGGACCTCCGAATGCAGGGCCTCTGAATGTGGGTTTTGTTTTTTTCCTAAAGAGAGAGAGACAGTGGGAGAGAGAAAGAGAATCAATTTTATCTGGTTCTCCATGTGGCCCTCGTTGCTCCTACACATCATTGTACACATGGTGTTGGGGTTCGAACCCTCGTCCTTGCGCATGCCAGGCAAGCGCCGCAGCCGCTGAGCCACCGCTCCAGCCTGAATGTGGGATTTGACAGGGTAGCCAGCGTCACACTGAGGAACGTCTCTGTCTCCATCTCCCCCTCATCCCCACCCCCAACCCCAGAGCGGCAGTGAGTCTGCGCTCTGCACCCTGAGGCCTGTGCTCTCGGACCTCCCCGTGTCCAGGAGCCCTGTGTGGGACCTGGACGGCCTCACTCGCCTGCCTGTCCCAGCACCCAGCACGATGCTAGGAGTTGGGGAGGGACCGCTGCACGTTGCATCCCTCAGGGGCTTGCTGTCAGAACAGATGTGCTGAGAAGACCGCTAGGCAGGGCAGCAGCTTGCCACGGGCTGCTCCAGAATGGCCAGGGGGTTAATGCGTACGGAGCTCCTGAGTTACAAAGCAGTTTTAGGGAAAGAGTTATTTGAATGTCAGACTAGACACTTTTTGTTTTGTTTTTTGGAACTGGGGATTGATCCCAGAGGTGCTAAACCACTGAGCCACATCCCCAGACCTTTTTATTTTGAGATAGCGTCTTACTAAGATGCTTGAGTCTTGCTAAGTTCCTGAGGCTGACTTTGAACTTGTGATCCTCCTGAGCTGCTGGTATTGCAGGTGTATGCCTCCACGCCCAGCAGTCAGACACTTTTAAAAATTCCCTGGGTCTGAAATTGGCAGACTCCAGCCCAGCGATGTCGTGCTCTGGCCTCTGATTGGAGTGAGAGCAAAAACCTGGCTGCAGGAGGTCTTATTCCACCTTCACACTGGCTGGATTGTCACCTGCTCCTAAACTCCATGTGCGCTGAGTCCCAGAAAGGAGGGAATTTAGAGGACTCATGCATTTGGGGTCCTAAACTCCCACTAACGTTCTAACCTGCTATGAGATTTGAGATTTTACTTTGGCTACAGTTACTGCTGCCCTCTGACAAGCGGACCTGGAACTCGAGGGTGTAAACTGCCTTCTTTTGACATCCGGGCTTGGGAAGATGGCGGTGTAAGCTTGCCACAGCTGGGTTAGAACAAACCACGTGTGACATGTCCACTCAGTGTCTGCTGGTTTGTGCTGTCACCTGCTACCCCAGCTGGGGCTGTCTGCCTGAGCACCTGCACATGCCTCCGTGGGTGGCCTGGGTTTCCTCGCAACATGGTAGCCCAGGGCAGTGAGGCTGCTTTCTTGGAGACTCAGGGCCGGGAAGGGTTGTGTCCCACTGGACACACCAGAGACTATGTCCGGTAGGACCTAGCTCCAGAGCTTACGTAGTGTCACTTCCACCTGCACCGTTCTCTGTGTGAAGGTAGTTAGCAACACCCCCTGCCGCCCTGGTTCCCAGGGGAGGAGGAGTCAGCCACAGCCCTCCGTGGGAGTGTGTGGCGCAGGAGGCACTGTCACTGGGGAGAGCTGTGCCTGCTCGGGTCAGGAAGTGTGCCCTGGGCTGCAAAGGCGGCTCCTCTGAGGGCTGAGCAGCCCTGATCCAGGGAAGCAGCAGCTCCTCCAGGGACCATCCTGTAGCCTGGTGTGGTGGAAAGTGTGGGCCCCGATCTCCTGGCACTGCAGGCTGCAGATGGCCTGGCCTTCTGGCCCATCCAGACACCCCCAGGTGTCTCCAGGCCAGATGTCTCCCTCTGCTCCCCCAAGACCTCACTGTGAACTTAGCTGTCTCCTTTTCTGGAGAATCAAGGCCTTTATCAGCAAAGCGGAAAGCAATATCAACCTGGGTAGAGAAGACTACTCCAAGTGGTAATGAATTATTCAGAGAGCAGAAAGCTCTCCTGAATGGCCCAGTGATAAGGAGGAGAGCACTCTAGTGTCCTGGATGCTCCTCTGCGCTGGCTCACTCTCCTTCTAAACAGGCAAACTGTTTTTATGCACACAGCATCCAACAACTGCGTTCTGGACGTCACTAGGGACACAGCCTTTCAGACCCAAGTCACGTCCTTCTGTGCATGAATTGTAAAAGACCTGACATTAATAAAAAACACACATAAGAGGGAAAGAGCCGCGTGAAGAGTCAAGGCCTGGATAGGAGATGGCTCCCACAGGCCGGAGCACAGAGTTGAGCGCCATGTTGGAGCACTGAGGCAGAGAGGCCTTGCTGGCTGCTGTCCAAGTCAGGTGGCACAGGGAGGGGAGGGCCAGAGAGTGGCACTCTCTCAGGCCCCAGCAGAGCACCGAAGAGACCCAGATACCACAGGGCATGATGGTCCCAAAGGACCACAGTTGGGCACAACACGTGGTCACTAGTTCATGGGGCTAGAAAGCAAAACATGAAGCCAAGTGGTGGGGAGGGGCACCAGCAGTGGCTTCTAAGTCAGTTCCAAGGCCAGCTCACAGGAGCACCCTGAGCACTGGATACTGGAACAAAAGGAGAAAGGAGAGAGAGAGAGACTGTGTGCAGGTGTGTCCTGTGCACGTGTGTGCATGTGTCCATGCATGTGTGTGTGTGTGTGTGTGTGTGTGTGTGTGTATGAGAGAGAGAGAGAGAGAGAGGTTGGTGAGTCAATTGACTGGCCAGTTGTTTTCTTTTTTGCAGGGCTGAGAATTGAACTCGGGGCCTTGGGCGTGCTAGGCAAGCGCTCTGCCACTGAGCTAAATCCCCAACCCCTAGCCAGTTGTTTTCTTGCTTGCTTGGTTTTTTTGCTTTGGGGAGAGTTTAGTAAAGAAACACTTCCTTCTAATTACAAAAAAAAAAAAAAATCACACAGGAGATGCACATAGAAGAGAGACCCAAGCAGAGCTGCTCTAGCTCTAGCTGTGCTCAAAGACAGTGGTCTTTCTCCCGATGTGTGTCCCTCCTGATCAGAGGCTGTGGCCCCATGCCCAAGTCTCTTCCTGCCTGAAGCACCCTCTGCTTCCTTGCTCCCACTCAGCTGAGTAAGGCGTCCTCCCATGGCCCTGTCCACCCAGCGTGGCAGCCCTACTGAGGCCAAGTGAGCACATCACACACACAGACAGAGCCTCGGCTTGCACCTGTGCGGGAAGTGGCCCATGCCCCTTCTGACGGAACCCCTGTCTACTGTGCCCCACAAGCAAGCAGATGCCTGTGGGCACCTCACAAGCTCCCATGCACCTGCAGGGAGCCACCTGCCAACATAGTAAACTGCAATCCCCCTGTGAGTGACAGGCCTAGCCAGGCGCTGGGACACCGTGTCCCAGGGTCTGAGTCATCTCCTTCATCTGCTGCTCTCCTTGGAAGAGGGTTTGGCGTCATCTTGCTTGGACAGGCAGCTCTGGGCATGGAGATACATTCTTCCACTGGATCCTCCCCTTCCCCTTATATGTCTCCACCTTCTTGCCTACTTTTTATTCTGACCCTCCTGAAGCCTCACTAATGAGGAAGAGCAATTCCTGATGTTCTTCCTTCTCCTCTAGCAGAGTCCAGCCTGTGTGGGCCAGCAGCCCCAGGGGGAGCACAGAAGAGTAAGGGGTGTCGCAACATCTCGACTATTGCTGAACGCCAGGGCCCGCTGGGCTTTGGTCATCTGGCAAACCTCCTACTTTCCGTAATCTCATTGCTCAAGGGCTAAGGAGACAACTGGAAGTGACAGCTTTTGATAAACAAGCAGAAATGCTTAGTGAATGAAGGCAATGGGTATGCAGAGAGGGCGACCATAACACCCTGACATTCCTGAAAAAAGTGCCCCGTGAGTGGGCATGGAGAGGGTGCACACCAAGCCCTCCTGCAAAGTTGGCTCTGTAGCCCTACAGGCCACTGAGAACAGCAACCTGGCAGAAACTGGAAGAAAGGAAGCCATTTACAAGCTCGGCCACACAACACAATTTAATTCCCTGTGCAAATGCAGTAAAAACTACAGGATGACTGGAAATGGCTTTGTGAATGCAATGCTTTCCTAATCTAAACACTGCAAGGTTTATTTTAGGAAATGGATGATAAAACCCTGAAACAGAAGAGTGATAAGGAGAGAGGAATTTTCTGAAGGCTCATGTGTACCCCAAAATCCCAGCAATGGAAGCAGTGTGCCTCAGGTGCGTGTTCAGACAGAAAACCAAGGGCCATGCAGGACAGTCCCCAAGTGCATGGGGACTGTGGAGCAGAGTACATGAATCGCATCAGCAAAGGAAAGAGCTGTATTGAATAAGCGTCATCAGGACAACTGGGAAGCCACATAGAAGAAGATGAATCTTATCCATAGCGCCCCAGTGAGTTCCAAACAAAATTTAGGTGTTAAACTTGAAACCTTATGAATATTGGATGAAAACACTGGGTAATCCTTTTATTACCTTCCCATAATGGTACAAAGGCTAGAAGCCATCAAATAAAAGATTAATAAATTTGAAATTAAACAACATTTTTTATTTAAAAAGCTTAAAGACTACGGCTTGACAAAATTATAATTATCATATGGAAAGTGAAGATACAAATTAAAAACTGGAAATGATAGTTGCAATTGCTATATTAGACCAAGGTGAATCTCTCTAACAGAGAAAGGGCTCTGTCAGTTCAATCTCAGCCAGTATGGAAACCCGCAACTCAGTGGAGAAGCATTCACAGACCATGAACAGGTGGCTCATGGCGAGGGACCACTACAGGTGCTGCTAAAGGACGCCCCAGCTCACTCCTACAAGAAAAATGTGAACTAACATGAATTGTTTATCTGTCAAATTGATAAAAAAGAGATTTGATAACTTCCTGCCAGCAAGACTATGAGGAAACGCGTTCTGATGTGTTGCTGGTGGCGCACAAACTCATGCAGGCCTCATAGGAGTGGTATTACCATCAAGTCCCCAAGGCACATCCACCTGACCTAGTTCCTTCCTCCTAGGAACTGACATTAGCTGCCGGATCACCGAGTGTGGATCACGACGAGGATGCGTTGCAGGTATGTTAAAGATTAGACAACCTGTAATGCTCATACCTAGGGAGATGATGGTGCAGGCCTGTGGGATCAGCCATACATAAGGGGCCAGTGTTTATGCAATGATAAGGAAAATCCCTGAGAGATTCTATTCCTTGAAGGAGCAAGGTATATATTGACAGATGCATTTTTAAGAAACAAAAAGAGCAAGGAATGAAGTATGAGTAGCTGTGTTGCTTGAATATGCATTGACGAGCAAGAAGTGAAAACGGTGGTTCCCTGTTGGTGGGATGAGCAGGAAGCAATTTCTGGATTCATTGTGTTAAAAAGTGCACAGAATTGAGCAGGCAAGGCGGCGCGATGAGGCCTGCGCAGGACAAACGTCCAGGCTGCCCTCCAGCAAGCTGCTGTGCAGGAGCGCGTAGGGCAGTGGAAGGGGAGGACCCCAGCCAAGCCTGGGTGCAGATGAGGGCAGGAGCAGCCCCCAGCTGAGCTGGGCCTCACGAGGTGCCAAGCACAAGGACTTTCTTGCTGTGGCTCTGAGAGTGTAACAACAAAGGACAGGGATCTTGGGGAAAGATGGCGGGATGCTCACTGGTGACAGACGCAGGGAACGGCTTCCCTGTTCAGTCCCTGCTCCTTCTGCGGAGTCCTCACCCACCCTGCTGGTACTTGGGCCTCTGAGCTTCACCTGTTTCCAGAACCAGGCTCTGTTCTGTCCTGCTGTGTGCAGCGAAGTCTATTCCTCTGTGCTCGGGGCTTCATTGGCCTAACCACAGGCAGACCGTGGTCCCCTCGGCGTCCTGACCCAGGTGCTGTGCTTGGCCTGACCATGTTCACGTGCACTGGTCTATCCTTTGCACCTTGGTTCCTGCAGAGCCTCTGTGTCACCAACATGCAGTGCCCCAAGGAGGGGTCACACTTCTGTTCTTGAAACCCACCTGGAACTCATTTCTGCTTCAACTAGCTGCACCCTGCCTGCCAAACCAACCAAGGCACCCTCTGCTGCACCCTGACCTCATCTCCCAGAGGCCACCAGTGGGGGAGGTGCCAGTTTTGTCCTTTGGGAGCCAAACCGTTATGGAGTAGTGTCACTGTGTTCCCCAACAGGACAGACTTCACAGGGGCAAGGAAAGGACACACACACTGCCCCAGGCAGGAGACTTCGGAGGCAGAATTCAGTATCACTACCTTCAGTATCTCCAGGTCATATCCATCCTAGGGAAATAAAAAAGGCTTGCGGATGTGGCTGGGAAGGATACTGGGAAGAAAAGGGAAGATTCTGGAAGATCGTTCCCCAGTATTCTGAATGGTTGGATAAAAGCCTCTGGACCAAGCAGGCCTAGCACAGACTCATTGTAAAACTCGTGGATGAATTATTAACCTGCTGGTGACCACTGGGTAAAGAAAGCACCAGCACAGGCCATTGATCAGAACAGGGAAATCAGCCGAGAAATCTGTGCCAATACATTTTCATTTGTGATCGTCAACCCAGAGGGTTCGTTCGACGTTCACCTTTGCTTCTGCCCTAGATCACAGATGTGGTTAAGGTATTGTGACCCCGTGAAACCTGGTTATATATAATGTATTTTAAAATCCCATTATTAATTAAAAACCTCTGCACTGCGAAAGACATTGCTTAGAAAATGAAAAGGTAAGCCACAGCGTGGGAGAAAATGTCTGCAAACACTAATAATGACTGGCGTGAGAGTGTACAAGGAACTCCTAAAACCCCAAACAGGAAAACCTGGGTTACTAGTGGGCAACTGATCTGGAAAGACACTTCACCCAAGGGACACACGGCTGGTGAATAAGGACAGGAAAAGATGCACCGCATCATTTATCAGCAGGGAATCTTGATGGCAGATAGCACTGCATACCCATCAAACAGCCTAGACTTCAAAATACCAACCACATGGTGAGGATGGGGAAAACAGAACTGTCATTCATTGCTGGTGGAAGGCTGGTGGCCCAGCCGGTGCAGAAGGGTTCCTTATGAAGCCAGAGGCACCCTTCCTCAGAGACCCAGCATTGTGCTATTCCGAGCAGGAACCTGTATCCACACAAGCATCTGTACATAGATGCCCACAGCAGCTTCATACAGTTACCCCAAATCAGACCTCCACGCAGACCCTGGAGGATTTGGAGGAGCCTGGAATGCATCTTGAAAGCAAAGAAGCCTGTCTGGAGCAGCTGTATGTAGACAGTTTAATTCCAATTGTAGAACATGCTGGAAAAGACAGAGCGTTGGAGGCAAGTGATTGGCAGGGACTCAGAGGGTGGGGATGAAAGGATGAATCAGCAGAGCAAAGAGGATTAAAGCTGGAGGGCAGTGACACTGTTCTGTACCATGCTGTCGTGGTGGAGACAGCATTTGTCCAGAACAAAACAAAATCCCACAGAAAAGCCACACTGCAGCACCAAGAGGGAACCCAGCGTGGGCTGTAGATTCACCAGCAGCAAGCTTGACTGGTCATCAGCATAGCCAGCCACGGCATCCAGCAGGACGCTCCTCAGCACTGTCTGCTACTTTTTTCTGTAAAAAAAAACACTGCTCTAAAAATAAAGTGTTAACTTTTAATGCCATAATACATAAGAGGGGGAAATATTTTGTTAAAACTTTTTTGAAAATAAAAAACTTATGAAAACAAGCCTTTTAAAAAGTTAGTTTATAAATGCATTGGTGAAATCGTGGAATTAATAAAAGCGGCCCTGGGATGCTGGAGATGCTGTGTCTCTTGATTGGGACACTGGTGTCACAGGTGCACCAACTTGTCAAAGTCCAGGGACACTTACACTTAAAATAGTTGCATTGTATTATTTGAAAATCATGCTTAATGATGTTAATTTCTCAGTGAACTGATGTCTCAGGGATATGGTTTTTATGTCAAAATCATGATCACACCATATGCCATGATTCACTTTGTGCCTGACTTCTACCTTGTGATCTCAAAGACTATTATTATTTTTGCATAAATATTCAAGAATTGCATCCATTTTTCCAAGTTCTCCTCTCCGTCTTTTAAGTTCATCCAGTCTCTTTCGATCCCTTTGAAGGCACTGAAGCAGAATCGTTGAGTGTCTGTGCTTTAGTCATTAGCTCCCTGGCTCTGCTGCCCTCCCCGGTCATTGGCTTGTGCATGACTTGAGCTGCTCTCTAACAGCACTGTCATAGATCACCCGTTGGTGTGACTTTGGTTTCAGGTTGGGGAAGCTCTGACATTCATTTTGCGACAAACCAAAACGCCACGCATTCACACTCAGTGAAAGACAATGGTAGGTCCTGAATGGAAGATGGCCATGATGCCAACGTGGAAAGAGGATATTTGAGAAGGGGTATATGTGTGTGGTGTGTGTGTGTGTTGCTGGGGATGGGACCTGGGGCCTTGCACATGCTAGGCAAGTGCTCACTACTGAGCAACACCCCTAGCCCCCAAAATGCTGTTAATTATGTTGTAGCTAATTCACTAGGGAATAATTCCATGTTAGGATGATTTTGGCTTTCTGATACAACTTTGTAACTACAAAGACACCAGAATAAAGGTATAAGAATTCCTTAGAGAAAGAGGATGCATTTTTGAAACTGAATGCGTACATTAGACCAGTATGCATTTACAGCTAGTACTCTGTCGACCCTGTTGGATCGAAACAGATGCTCTGGAAGGGGTCAGCCTGAGCAGTGCGGGTGCAACATACAGTCCCTCCACAGGCTGCTGTGTTTACTAAGCGCGTGCTTTACCTGCTCAAGTTCAAAATGCTGGTTAGGAATGTGCAGGGAGCGGGGCATGTGGCTCCTCTACAGCGCCTTCAGGAAAAGGCTTTTAGCTCACATCCCATCTGCATGAGAAACAACGTCAGAGGGCGTCAAGCTGCACTATCGCAGCCCTACTGTGGGGTAGGTTTCCCGCCATGCAGTCCTGTCCTGAGCTCCTCCGTCTTAGGAGGGTATGATGGATATGGGGTCCCCGGGAAGCTGTGCAGGATAACTGGGGAGGGGGAGCTGCCACATGTGCAGAAGGAGGGATGAGAGCTGGGACTGTCAATCCCAGCAGAGCTGAGTTCCCATCTTCAGTTCTTCAGACTGGAAAGAGTTCCAGCATTTGTAAGTTGACCTCTAGAAGTCCTCCCCCACCCTGGGAAGATTTCTCTTCCTGTTTGTGTTAAATCTTCCCTTCAAAAGATGTCCCACTAGCTCCTGAGCTCCCCAGCCCATGCTGCCAGAGACTTAAACAGTCACTGACTTTCTGTAGCAAGTTCCTGGCTACCCACGCCCACTCACTATTGTAGCCAATAAGAAGAAGCCGAGGGGTTTGTGTCCAATCCTAGCTGTGCTGCTCCTGCTGGAACAGGCTGGGGGGCTCCACCTGACGCAGCCACCTCCCAGTGATGACACCGCTGGCAGGCAGAGCCTGGGCGCCTTCTCCAGGGGACGGTCTCTATTCCTCTGTCTGCTTGCTATGCTCAGGGATGGCTTTCTTTAGATGCTGAAGCCTTGAACCGGTGAAGTCACAGGTTCATTGATTGGGGACCTTTTACCTGAGAGCTGATTTCAACATTGATCTGCAGTGTTTTGAGCTGTCCCTAAAGAAAGAGTTTGCAAGAAAATAGGTAGTGAAGGAAAGGCTGGGGGTGGTGAAGGAAAGCCTGCACTGGGATCATTTTGAAGCATCCTATTCTAGAAACTAGTTGGTGCGATGATTGAGTGTTCTCTGTCCTGTATACATCAGGCTCATTGGCACTGGTGACTGTGTCTCAAAATGGTTCTCAGAGGTGGGTGTGAGACTTACCTGCCTAGATGCTAATTCCAAGAACCTGTCTCCAGATGTCCCTTTCCTTCTGCACCAAGTGGCCCCTGGACTCGGCATTTATACCAGTGCTCCAGGGGACCCCCACTGTGAAAGGCTGCTCTGGATTCAGAAGTGAGAATTTGCTCTTCCCTTCTTCACTACATTCTCACTGAAAGAGAAAAGTCTACTAGCGTGGCCCAGAGAAGAGAAGGTTCCCAGAGTAACCCAGACAGGGGTTCAACATTATATCTGGAGTGCAGGCACAAGACACCTGAGAGTTCTGTGCAGAATCCATTTGGGAACCTGCTGACTTCCCGACACACCTCTGCTGTCCCAATGTTCGGTTTTGAGAGGTGAGGCTCAGGGCAGGCTGAGGTCAAGACCCTGACAACAGGGCTGGTGATGGAATGTGGGTGTCCTCCACTGAGAGCTAAGCTTTGTGAAGGTGCAGATTTCTCACCAGGGGGAGGGAGACACAATAATCTTTTTAAAAAGGTTTTGATTGACGACATAATAATTGCACATACTTTCGGGGTAAAATATGTTTGGCATTATTGATCATTGGATAATGATTAAGTCAGGGTAATTAACTATGTGGCAACTCAAGCTCTTATCATTTGTTTATGGAGAATACATTCAGAACCCTCTTTTCTAGCTATTTGGAGGTCTGCATTGCATGACTGTCAATTATATACAGCCTGCACTGCCGCAGAGCACCAGAACCCATTCCTTCCAGCAAACAGCACCCTCATGCCGGCTGACCAACCTCTCCACTTCTACGACCCCACTCCTCTGTTCTCCCCAGCCTCTGGTAACCACTCTTCTACTCTCAGCTTCTATGAGGTCAACTTTATCAGATGCGCGAATTGATTCAGTGTTTATCTTCCGGTGCCTGGCTTATTTCTGTTACCAATGTCCCCCAGCTCCATCTGTGTTGCCCAAAAATAACAGGATTTCACAATTTTTTATGGCCAAATAGCAGTCCATTCTGTGACTGTCTCATCTTTTCTTCATCCACTTGTTGACTGACAGACATTTAGGTTGAATAAACATGGAATGTGGCAGAGCCCTCTCAAAGCCTGGCTCTGGGGGTACTAACAGATGAGGCCAGCAAAACGGAGTTGACTGGGGCAATGACTAGGTCATCCTTCAGGCTAAAGGCAACCACTGCAGGCTTCTAGGCTGCTTCCCTGGTCAAGAACGGGGATGTCATGGAAGCTGGTGGTTAACACTAGAAATTTCGAGAGCCTCTTAGTTACCCTTATCATGGTGTTGTCACCCTTGAAGGTGGAGAAGAGCAATTAGGTAAATTTAGGGTGAATAGGAACACCCCCTTAATGATCAGCAAGTCTACATGAGCAGGAATCTGGCCCTAAGTTCTGGTAGCAGAGGAGACAGATGCTGTATAAAGGCAGAGACCCGTGTGGAGATCGGGTTTCCTAGTGCCCTATGTTGAGAGCCTGTGATGTCCCCTCTGTGTATTCTCAGCTCCTTGTGGGAAGTTAGTCGACCATGACCCCACGCAGTTTGTCCTGGGCACCTTGTGGAAAGTCAGCCAACCAAAACCCCGTGTGGTCAGTCCCGGGCCCCATGTTCCATCCCATGGCGTTGTGTCCCCTTTCCGCTGCTTGTACAGCTGTGTGGCTCTAGTGCCTCGTGGAGTCAGGTAGTGCAACACCTCGAGCTTTGTCCTTTGTGCTCCAGATTTCTTTGGCGATTTGGTGTCTTTGTGGTTCCGTGCAAATGTTAGGAGTGCTTGGTCTATTTCCATGAAGGATGACGGACAGCCAAGCTGTGGATGGGGTGAGGGACTTTATGGGTGAGCACAAGGCCATGCGTGTCAGTCCTTCGCTCCCCGCCACCCTGGTCTCTGGGAGCAAGAGGAGACTCTTCCCTGTGCTGTCCCACACTTTCCTCCTCAACGGCAGTCTCCAAGCACCTACAGCACAAGGTGGAGCCCGCCAGAGGGAAATAGTCACCCAGCTGAACATCAGCATGGGCAACTGTCCTTTCTAACATGAAACCAAACCAAGAAAAATGACAAGCATATGAACTGAAATTCATCTTCCCTTAAAAATGAAAAGGTCCTTTGGTGCATTGGTTGACACAATGCCAAACAGTGCCTGCTGCTGGTGAGCATCCCTCAGCCACCCAGGCGCTCTGCGGGGCCAGAGCGGAGGCCGTGCTGGCCTTGGATTCCCACAGGGATCCTGCTGGATGGGGCGTTCTTGTCTGGGAACACTGCTGCACGCGTGGAGGATAGGCATGGATAGGAGAGAATCAAGAAAGGACTTAACTGGTGACACATCCCACTAAACAGCAGGGCAGGGACTCAAACCTAGCAAATAAGAAGCCCTGGGCCCAGGAATCCCAGGGAGCCTGACACATCCCCAGCCTCTCAGGCTTCCCGGGCCTGATGCCTGTCAGGGTGTAAAGGAGGCTCTTGGTGTTTCATCTCTGCAGATATTTCCTGCACTCGGCAGTGTGCCCAGCTCCGTGTTGAGTGCTGGAGACCCCAGCACTGACCTGCGCAGCACCTCAGTATTCAAGCTGCTCCATCACAGGCTGGGAGGGGACGAGGTCCTCCTGCGGGGAGAGAAGAGGAAAGCCCTGCACCAGTGACCAGCCAGAGGCTCTGGTGGACTGGCATGGGACTGCCCCTGGGGCGCCACCCTGTGGGCTGTGTCATCTGTTCAAGGCATTTAGTTTTCTGAGCCTAGGTGTTCTCACCTGTGGGATGGGGCGAGAAAAACTGAGCTTACTGGGTTGTTTGCTAGGACTTTAAGAAATATGATTTCAGAATAAATGTGATAAGACAAAGCATGTCTGAAGCCCTAGCCAGCGCGTGGCGTAGGGGTGATACTCAGGAGGGTGGCCGTCCGGGAAGCAAGAAGGTCCGGCTCTTCAGCAGAAGGAAACAGCCCCGTTTCCTTCCTAAGCCTCAGGAGGTCCTCTGGCACTTGACTTTGTCAGAATCAGGACTCCAGTGTGCCAAGTGAAGCCTCTCTGTCCCAGTCCCGTCCATCCATGTCCTGGGCCGAGCTGTAGCCTGTGGGAGCCTCCAGAGCCCCACTCTTGTTGTGGCCCAAGGGCAGGTGTTAGACCCAGTGCACTGCAGGCTGGGAGCTGTGTGCCTCTGTTCCCCACATTGTCCTCCTCCCTCCCCTGGTGCGCACTCTGCAGCCAAGAGCAGGACTGTATTCTAACAGAGCAGAGTTTGTGTAGGACACACTGCCCCTGCCTGGTGCGGTTGGCCCTGGAACCAGAACTGAGTGAGGACATTCCTGGGTTGCCACAGTCCTGGGCTACGTTTGCATCCAGAGCAGGCACAGCAGTGTCCTGTCTCACACACACACACACACACACACACACACACACATGAGACTGCTGCTGAAGGAAGAGTGGCTAAGTACAATAACCCTAGTGATTGTTCCTGAGCACAGTCTGCCTGCAGGCTCCACCTGGAAGAGGGCAATACACAGGGAGGGAGGAGGGAAAATCTGGGAGCTGGGAGAAGGAACTAAAGCAAAATTAGGTTCTGCAAAGGATGGGGAGCATAAGAGAATAATTTTAAGAGAATTTTAAAGAAAGCTGGAAAAATTCTGTTCAGAATTCTTGCTATTATTCTGTGTGCAAAATAACCTTCAACATGAGTGTGTTTAGAATATTCAGAGATGAAGGAGGAAACAGAATCCACAGCACAGGACCAACTCAGGCAGTAGGAGAGTAGTGACACCTCCCACCCCTCTCCAAAGGTGTCCCTGTCCTGCCTCCCAGCACCTGGGACTGTCTTATGCTCAATGGGAAGGGACTTCGCAGTGGTGATGAACACTTGGGGCCTGGGCAGGGAACAGCATCCTGGACAGCTCGGGTGGTGCCGATGTGACCACAGGGCTCCTTATAGGTGGCAGGAGGTGAGGAGAGGGCAGGAGAAGGGCAGGTGAGATTCTCAGGTGAAGGGCGCTTGGCTATCCTCAGGGGCATGGAGTGCAGGCTTTGGAGGTGGGAGGGGACAGGCCCACGGAGTGCACTCAACTTCTGGAAAGTGGGACCAGCCTCCACCAACAGGAAGAAAATGGGGACCTGAGTCCCACAAGCAGGAGGAGTGGAATTCTGCCAACAATCCCCCAAGAGCAAGGACATGGACCCTTCCTCAAGCTTTCCCGAAGGAGTGCAGCTGGCTTTGACTCCAGGACTGGGAGATCCGAGTCAGACTTCGGGACACAGAGCTGAAAAAATGAAATGTATGCTCCTTAAGCTGCTAAATTTATGGCAGTTTGTTATGGAAACAGCAGAAAACTACCAACATATTTAGAAAGACAGACTTGGACACACACCAAACAAAATCTATAAATGAATACTGCAGTAAGTGGCACCTAGCTTGATTAAACACACAGGAGAGAAACTTGATAGATTGAAAGGAAGGTGGAAGGAGTTACCCAAAATGCAGCCTGGAAAGATGGGATGGAAGAACCCCCAACTGGGAAAGAAGTTGGCAATGATTGTTGACTGCAAAAAAAAAAAAAAAAAAAAAAAAAAAGCAAAGGATGAAAACGAAGTAGAGCTAGGTATAGAGAACGGCAGGAGAGTAAGCAGGGACTTCAGAGAGAGTGACAGCAGCGAGTCTGCTCCTTATTCAAGAGAAAGCAAGACACGTTGATTGACTGTGAGACCAGACTTGCATCCTAATGTTTTGAAGATGACCATTTGTTAAAATGGAAATACGTAAGTGAAGGCGCAAGGGAAATCGGTGCATCAGAGCGCCCAAGAGAAGAGCAAGGTAGGCGTGGGCAAGTCCGAGGCTCAGCCTGCAGCCCGCGTGCACAGTCGCCACGGTGAATGCAACCTGTACACAGATCAAATGTGTGGATTAGTCACAGAGACTGAAATTAGACTTTCAAAAACACGTGCTGTTTTCAAAGGGGTGCACTGAGGTGCTTGGGTTTGTATGGGAAGCTGAGCGAGCAGAAATGGATTTCAACTCCGGAGGGGAATGACCTTCAGGAAGCTCCTGGGTGGCCAGGCACCTCCCCAATCTGGGGTCACCTTGCAGACTCCAGGGTGGGGGATGGCCCCTGGGGGGGCCCTAAGCACACTGGCAGGAGAGGGCTATGTTCTCCACTGGAATCTCCTCTGGGACCCCTGGACCCAGGAAACTGTTCTCAAATCAGTTTCAAAGGATCTTCCTCTCAACAGCTCCCTTTTAGAAGTATAGTACATACCTCTGTTTCTGGCAATATGGAGGAGTTGATATGCGACCGAGAGAGACACTGGATGTGGCTCTTGGCTTTCGTTTTTGTTTACTTTTTAAATGAAGAAGCCAAAATTGCCCACCATGAAAGCAAGGCCAGCAGCAGCCCTGGGTGTGTGTGCTCTGCGTTGGTGGCTGAGCTTCTACCCTGGTGGCCCTGGGGGACTGGCAACTCTGGGCACCAAGGGTCTTCTCAGCTGTCAACAGGTCACGGCAGGCCCAGATCACAAAGGTGAGTAATGGTCAGTTTCTCTACATTACAATGAAGAATACCCCTCCCAGAAAGGCAGCAGGGGCGGAAGTGCAGCAGAAAGGCCTACCAAGATCCATATCCAAAATACAGGTGTCTCCTCGCATCTGAGGCCACCCCAGCAGCACCCAGCCACGCAGGACCTCATCTCAGCCCGCAGCCCCACCTCTCCTGTGAATCAGCTTTCCCCCTGAAGAGTGCTGCCACTGGCTGGCTATGACATGGGCTCCAAGAAGACAAGAGATGTTGCTGGCCAGGAGCCACCTTGTTACCCTCTCCCAACCCCACGAGACTCACCTGAAGCAAGGCCAAGCTGCCTGGCCCCTCTCCATCCTGAGCCCACTCCACCTGAGAAGTCCTTATCAGAGTCACGGTCTTAACCTGCCGCTCATCTCTCCTTCCCTCAGAAGCAGGGATGCAGAGTCCCCGGCCTCCTCCTCTCCTGGCTATTCCTTCTCAGGCTGCTCTACAGGTCCTGAGGGTTTCCTGACTCTGAACAGTCCCTCCTGCTCCTCTGGGACACCTGCCCTCTCTTGGGGCCTTCCTGTCCCCTGTGTTCATGACAGTGTCTGAAAATCTTGCCCCCGGCCAGGGCTTCTTCCTGTCCCTCAACATCTGGAACTCCCTGCCTGTTGGTGGCCCTCCAGGAACACTAGAGGATCCCTAAGCATCAGGTCCCCAGGCCCTCCTGTCCTTTCACCTCACAGCCCCCTCTCAAAGGGCACCTTTATCTGTGCAGCTCTCAGGCCGTGTCTCAGCACTCATTCTGACACCCATCCAGCCCCACAGGGGCTCCTGGTGACTGTCCTTGGGCCTGGCCCCTTCCCACATCCACACACCCTTCTCTCGGTGCTGGGAGAGGTGAGCTCCCCTCTGTCTTCCTTCTTGTGCCCTGCAGTGTCCTCGTCACAGCAGTCAGAGCCCTGGGACTTCCATCTCCCCCGCTGCACTCACACCAGGCCTATGGCTTCCCTGTCACTGGGAATGAGGCCCTTCTCCTTCCCTTGCAGGCCTCTCCACGCGTTTGTTCAGCACCCCACTCTCCAGCATTTTTCTGTCTTGAACCAGTTGGGAAAGCTCCTGCCCACAGGCTCTCGCCCCTGGTCCCCGTCTTCCTCCCTCTGCTCTCTGCCGAAGTGCTGTCCCCTCCTGGCGTTTCCTGGTCCCTCAGCTGGTCTCCCTGCCCCACCCTGCTGATCTCCAGGGTGCTTCAGAGCAAGGGCACAAACCCATATTTGCTGCTGGGTGTGTGCAGAGAGGACTCGTGTTGCTCACAATCAAGTCCCAGACCCCAAGTCACGCCTGGTCTGGAGTGGGCTCTCCACCCGACTCCTACAATATCTCAGCGCCCTGCATCACCAGGAAGTTCAACAGAAAAGAGAGCGAAAGACCTCAGCCTCCATGTCCTAGAAGAGAAATCGCAAGAAGACACAGATTCTCAATCTTATTTAATAATCTAGATACTTCAACTTAAAAGACCACTCCTTTTGTGCCCACCAGACTGGCAAAAAATTAGCAAAACAAGTGGTATTGAGGGAGGTGAGGCCATGTGACATGTGGAACTCATGCCCACCATGGCTAGAGGGGTAAGGTGGAAGGGCCCCTTCCAGAGCCATTGCCCTGCAGGCCTGTGTGTGGCTGAGCTGGCAGAGCCGGCCCGGCCTCGCTCGGCACAGACGGGCGCTCACGGAAGCGGCACAAGGAGCCACCACAGCAGCAACACCTGGGAGACAACCAGGTGCGCTGGCCTAAAAGGGGAGTGGTTTGTGATACACGCACACAATGGACTGTTGCCCTGCAGTGCCAAGGACAGACCTCAGCAGCAGGCAGCTCAGTGGACGTGGTGCTGGGAATATGGTTTTAGGCAAAACAAAACAAAACAAAACAAAACAAAACAAAAAACCAAAAAACCCCTCACTAATGAATACAGTCTGTGTGTGGACGGATGTGAAGTGCAAGCAGATAAACCCGAGCTGTAGGACCGTGCGTGTGTGTGCGCATGCGCTTAGGCAGGTCTGCATGTGTGCTCTAAGGAGTCGTCTACAAGAGGGACACAGGGCAGCCTCACGGATTCTGGCAACGTTCCAGTTCTTGAGCTGGTTGTGGAGCGTTCTGTTGTCTTGCCTGCATGCTTTGGATATGCTCTTTCACACGCACACATGTAATATTTTAAAGGTGGGAGATGCCAGCGTGAACAGTTGGATAGAGCTGTGTAGCAGGGAGGATGCCTCTGGGTCCATCTTTCTAGCAGGAGCAATAAGGGGCCCTGAGATCCCTGTGACTGGGCACAGCTCCTCCAGAGGACCCTCAAAACTGGGGTTCCCACACCGGGCATCTCAAGAGC
This sequence comes from Aplodontia rufa, assembly GCA_004027875.1. NCBI lineage: Eukaryota > Metazoa > Chordata > Mammalia > Rodentia > Aplodontiidae > Aplodontia > Aplodontia rufa. Next base: position 4,293 of record PVKS010015463.1, on the reverse strand, counting down.
TGCTCACAAGACTCGGCTCATCAGTGCCCTAGCTTCCTGAGCTCTGTCGGTCAAGTGCAGTGCTAACAGGGGCCGAGCAAGCAGCAGGACCTCTTCAGCCACCTACTGCCTTTCCCCTGGACCTCCAGCCCAGTGCGTCCCAGCCCTCACCTTCCACACAGGGCTGCCCTGCTCCCCGTTCACATCCCTGGCTGGTGCTTGCTGGAGGGGTGCAGAGAACCTGTGTCCCTGCCTTGCTTCCCCACTGGAGCCCACACACCACGCCCATTGCCTGCTGCTTCCCCCAGATGTATTGTGCTACAGGATGAGTTGGATTTTCACACTCTCAACGTGTGAGGGTGAACGGCTCCCACCTAATACCTTCTCCCATCTATGTGGGCTTCCTTTCAGCTAATTTGGGCCATGCACAGTGCTTCAGCACCCCCTCAACTAACTGGTCCCACACCATGAAACAGTCTCCTGCATCTGCCAGACATTCCGAGAATGACCCTGGCCTTAGGATGGGCAGCTGCAGCCAGAGGGAGAAGCGCACCCCCTGAACTTTACAAAGGGCTTCTCAGGCCGTCTCACCTCTTTAGAGCTGAGAATGACTCTGTCACATTGTTGACCTGTGGAGTTTGTCAGGATTGTAGGCGAGGCCTGGATAATGAATCAATGAAGTTAGGCTGGCTGGACCGTTTCCCTGCGGTGCCCTGGGCCAGCATGCTATGCCGGAACAGAGTGGCTGCTGTTCAGACAATGCACTTCACTCCCATCCTCCAGGGTCCTGTAGAGGCAGGAGAGAGCTCCATGATCATCACCCACCCTGGTGACCGGGGCTGGCTCAGCCTGTTAGGACAGATGGCCATCTTAAGCTGTGAGGGAGTAAAGTCTTTCCAGAAAAGAAAAAGCCAGCAAGCATTTGCGATTTCCCCCTTCACAAATGCTCCGCATGGCTGTTCTCAAGCCCAGTGCAGACAGCTGGCAGGCGTGGGGCCCACAGGTGGAGAGCAGGCGTCATCCACTGTGTGGGAGTCCCCGTGTCAACTGAGGCCAAGAGCAAGCAGGGGGCAGCCTCATCCTGGGAGGAGGGAATCTCTCCTGCAGCTCAGCAGATGATTCCTTGGGTCCGCAGCCAAGTGTGCATTTCTTGGACTTTTCATGCCTTTGCCTATGGAATTTTATTATAAAATTTAAAATTAGATGAAGTTCAAATTGAAGCCTTCCTGAGGAGACTATCTGTAGATTTAAATGTGAGGCATGTATGAGCTGCTAGTCCTTCAGGTAGCTGGGTGGTTACTGCCGGGGTGGACCTTCCATCCCGGATGTCTCTCCTGAAGGGAGGAGGTCCGAGCAGTCGAGGATGGAGCAGAGGCCCTGTGCAGGTCTGTGAGTGGACGAGTCATTCTGCACTATCTTCACATAGCTATTTTTTTTTTAAGAGAGAGAGGTTCAGTGAGAAAGAAAAAGAGAGAGAGAATCAATTTTATGTAGTTTTTTCATGTGGTTTTCATTGCTCTGATGCTTTATTGTGTATGTGGTGCTGGGGTTCCAACCAGCGTCCTCACACATGCCAGGCAAGTGCCATAACTGCTGAGCCACCACCCCAGCCCCCAGATAGTTTTTATAAATGCCCTTGAAACACTTGTTGCTGAAATCCTGTGGAGATTATTAATACATACAAGGAAAATGTCCCCGATCTTGTTGATTAGTGAATCAATTCCAGGATTATTAGTAAGTGTGTCACCTTCTCTGATTCAGTTTCTTGGTTTTGCAAAGTAGAAATAATGGTTATTTTACCTTTTACTGCACAGTGTTTGTAGGTGGTGAGGTACTTTGAGATCCATAAGGGAAATAAAAAAGATGCTATAAAATTTAAATGCTATTTGCTATTATATTATTTAATAATAAACAGTTGTCTCAAAGCAAAAACCTTATTCATCAGAGCATTGGGCCTGGAGTGCCATGATGACATTAATAGACTTTACACATGAAGAAAGGTTAAAATATTACTGCTGAGTTAATCTGACACCATCATCCCAAATGAATAATAGTTGAGCCCCAGTAATAGCCATATAGGAGCAGCAGGCAGAGGTGGCCATTAGTACTTAAGAATGATTGGCTGGCCATCCTAATGGAGTCAGAATGGTACACCTGCCAGAATGTGGAAAATAAGGGTGATAAAGCAACCTGGATCACTAGCAGTGAATCCAGAGAGGGTTCCCCAATCCCAGCCGGGGAGAAACTCCCTCCAGTCTGCCTCACACGGCTGGGACTGTGGACTGCCCCTGCAGACAGACTGCTGGAGGGATGATGCACCTGTGCTCTCTTTACCCCCAAGCCCAGGCCTGCTTTTGTCTTGAGACCAAGGGGCCTGGGATTGCAGGGGAGTAGCATACGCCAATCCTGCTACCAGGGGTGGGCTGTGAAGAGGTCCAGAGACAGTAAGGAGTCAGATGTTGCTTTCTGGTCTGGAGACCTCAGAGCTCACAAACAGCAGTCTGCTAGATGTCTAGCCAGAAGCAGGAAGACGTCCCCTTACGCAGACACACAGGCCAGCTCGGCCTCCACACAAAGCGTCTCTGTAGTCCTGCGTAGGGAGGAAGGACTTCCCAAGTCTGTGATCCTTTACTTGGAAGTGAATTTGTGTTCTAGCCCCAAGTCCTATTAACTGTTACCTTTCATTTCATGAAGAAGAGACCTGGCAAAGGTGACTCCATTTCTCCTACGTGACGTCACTCAGCGTGGGTTCCTCTTGTCTTTTGGTCATAACCAGGTGAACTCAGCACACCTGGAAAGATGCCACAATCAGCCGTGGCTGGAAAGTAGCACAAGCAAGACGTGTGGTTTCATATTTATTTTCAGACAAGCAAAACCACTGCAGGAAGAGAATGGAAATGGCTGAGGGCCACAGCTTCACCAGGAGGACACCTGGGTGAAAGAGGATGGCCACACTGTCATGACTTGGGTGAACGAGTACGGCCGTATGGTCGTCTGGGCACCTTTCTCATGAGATGACTTTCAGTGGAGCTTGGTTGGACTCTTTCCGTCAGTTCAGGTTGCCATGACATGCAACCATGGAATCTGGGGGATGACATTCAGCCCACGGCAGACTCCGTGTGAGTTTCAGAACAGAGGGGAGACGCACATGAGGCTGCAGGCCAGGGAGCCAGTTTCAGAGCCTAGGGCCAAGTGTGGTCAGCAGGACAGACAGACCTGAAGCCAACAGCTAGAGGTGGAGGGGGACAATGAGAGTGGGGGCCAATAGCTAGGCACCCAGGTGGACATGGCAAGGTTTCTGGAGAAGAGCCAGACTGCCGTGGAGTGGCCTGGGTGAGGCAGTGAGTGTGGCGCTCTGTCCCGGCTCTGCAGGACCCTGGAGGATAGGTGAAGTGGACGTTGCCTGAACAGCAGCCACTGTGGTCCTGCACAGCTTGGTGGCCTAGGGCACCGCACTGAAATGATCCAGTCAGCCTCACTTCTTTGCTTTGACTCATTGTCCAGCCCTCGCCGACAATCCTGGCAAACCCAGGGGCATACCCAGCCCCTTCCTCCATCTACCTCTGCTCTGCTCAGCATCAACTGAGCAGCTTTGCTGCTCCACACATTCCCCATCGTGATCGTCTGGAGCCAGCCTATCACACGTGAATCCTCTGAGACCACCTTGCCTCATTGAGCTGATTTTCTCAGAGATTTCCTCACAGCGATGGCAAGATGGCCAGCGCACCCTCGTATTCTAAAGTGTGACTGTATTCAGAGATAGAACCTTTAGAGAAATACTTGGGTTAAAATGTGGGCTGGGCACTTGACCAGCATGAACAGAAGCTCTGGGTCAATGCTCAGCACTGGAACAGTATGAGACCATTGGCTTCATCCAGTCTGTGTCCTTAGATCAAGAAGAGAAGATAAAGACGTAGACACACACAGGGATGACCTTGTGAGTACAGAGGGAAGACGACCCCCGCAGGCCAAGAGAGAGGGGCCTTGGGGGAACCTGCGACACCCTGACCTTGGACTTGGGTTCTCCAGACTTTTGATAAACTGACTTCCTGTCGTGAGCACGCAGTCTGCAGGGCCTTGTTACACAGCCCCAGCTGAGCAGGATACAGGAGACTGATGTCCCGCTTCCTCCTCAAACCCCTTTGTAAGAGAGCAGCATGGACCTAAAACCAATCTACAGCTGCCTGGGTCCTCTGCCAGAAAACAGGAGGTAAGCCAGAATGCAAAACGCCAGAACAAGCTCCACCACGTAGTGCTGGTAAAATAGATTCGTCAGACACGGGGCACGGGGTAAATACAGGCAACGCATCGCGC
>PVKS010015462.1:0-45945 GCA_004027875.1 Aplodontia rufa | reverse complement strand
CCACGCGCACCAGCGCCTGTCCGCTCAGCGCGGGCGAGCCGCGGTCGGTGGCGCCCACGCGGAACTCGAACGCCTGCAGGGCCTCGAAGTCCAGCGCGCTCAGCGCGAACAGCTGCCCGTTGTCTGCGTTGATGGAGACGAGCGAGGCGAGGGGCAGGTGCGGGTCTTGGGGCGGCAGCAGCGAGTAGGTGAGCTGGGCATTGCTGCCTGAGTCTGTGTCTGTGGCGGTGACTCTGCCTATGTGCAGGGCGGGGCTGTTGTTCTCTGGCACCAGCAGCGTGTAGGACGCTTGGGAGAAGACAGGGGCGTTGTCGTTGACGTCGGAGACTGAGATGATTATGGTGTGCTCGGTTTTCAGCCTGGGTGTCCCCATGTCATTGATGGTGATGGTGACATTATACTCAGATCTGGTCTCCCGGTCCAGGGCTGTGTTTGTCACAAGAGTGTAAAAGTTCTCCACAGACGGTTTCAGCAAGAAAGGAAGATCATCTTGGATGGAGCAAACTATCTTTCCATTTTCTCCGGAGTCAGGATCTGAAACACTGAATACAGCAATTATGGTCTCCTGCAAGTTTTCTGGTATCTGGCTGATAAGTGTGGTTATGGTCAGTTCTGGAGGGTTGTCATTCAAGTCCATCACTTGGATAAGCACCACAGAACTTGCAGAAAGGCCCCCACCATCTGTCGCCTGAATATTTACTGTGTAGGTCTGAACTGATTCAAAATCCAGTTTCTGTTTTAAAAGGAGTTCTCCCGATTTTGCATTTATTTGAAAGGTTTTGCGAATATCTTCAGAGGCTTGGGAAAATGCATAAGATATGTGTCCATACACTCCAATGTCTAAATCCCTAGCAGAGACAGTAGCAATGTGGGATCCAAGGGGGCTGTTCTCCAGAACCTGAACCTCATACAGCATTTTTGTAAACTCAGGGGCATTGTCATTGATGTCCAAGATTTCAATGAGGACTAGGGCAGTGCCAGACCTGGGTGGAGTCCCACCATCCAATGCTGTAAGAATTAACCTGATATCAGGCTGTTCCTCACGATCCAGCTCTTTGTCCAGCACCAGCTGTGGTAATATGCCATCACTGCTGTCTTGTATTGTAAGACGAAAGTGGAAATTGGGGCTGATTGTGTAACTTTGGAGACCATTGCTTCCTACATCTAAGTCCTGGGCACGTTCTATTAAGAAAGAGGTTCCGGGAGTAGTACTTTCTGAAATTTTCAAAATTATTTCTTTGTCTAGGAAAACTGGAGAATGATCATTTATGTCCCTAATCTGTAGCTCCGCCTGAAAAAACTGCAAAGGATTTTCTAGTAACACCTGGAAAGGTAACACACAGGGCTCGGTATTTCCACACAACTCCTCCCTGTCCAATTTCTCTTTTAACAATAAATCCCCGGTCTGCCTATCTAACTGTAAACTCAGTTTTTTTCCTTTGGAAACTACCTGGGGACCCCGAACAGTCAGTTCATTTACTTCCAGCCCCAGGTCTTTTAATAAATTGGCCACAAAGAAGCCATTCTCCATTTCCTCTGCCACTGAATATTGCCTGTTCTCAGAACCAACCAGAGCCAGGCCCAGCAAAACAAAGAATATTAGGACTTGCCTTTGTTTCAGAAGGAGCTCCTTTCTGTCTCTGACCTCCATCGCCTCCTAGTCTCCCAGCAAACCGGCTTCAGCTCCAACTTAAGATGTTGCTTACTCTTACTCCCAAGATCTCATAGATACTGAGATAAGCAAACAATTCCAGGGCCTTGACTTCCCGGACTGATGCCTTAGAAAGCCTCCTCTTCCTGCTTGCTTCTTTATTTGAGCATCTGCCTAAACTCGCAGTTCCCTGTTGGCTTTTGTTCAGTCTACTTCTAAGGCTGCAGCGCCACCCCGTGTTCTTTCCACACGTTTATTTTCTCCAAAACTAAAAATATCAACACTGCAAATTATTTTCAATTAGTGTCTCCCAATGTACCAAAGTCTTAGCTATGCTTCCAAAGGCTTTCATTACATTTAAAATTATGTTGGAAATATTGACAAATTACTTTCCTCTCAGATCCAAGTGGATCTGGAAAAAAGATCAACTTAAGAAACTAGAAAAATGACCTAAGTCCTAAAATGCAGTAGAAAGAGGATGGATTACAAAGTTTCCAGTTTTCAGAAGAAACTGGGCATGTGTGGATATCCATAGTGATTAGGTTACTATCCTCACACTCAAATCCAAATGAAAAATGTCAAGATCCAAGAAAAGCACAGAAACCAATGAGAATGTTTTGGTGGACACTGAAATAGTCTTACTTACATTTGTCTATTGCGTTGTTTCCAATTCTCATTTCCCTGAAATTTGACATGATTAAACCACATGAAAATCACTAAGAGCAGTTAATTTTTCTTGTGAATATGAAAATATCTTAATTTTTTCAAACAAGTAAGAACATTCTGTGAAACTTCAATTATTGTATGTAGCAAAATTAATATTCATATAAAACCCCAATAAATATTTCCCCAGTTATCTTTAAAATGTCTTTAAAGAGATTGTTATATTCAGTTCCAAACAAAGAATATTTATTGGGTTTTTTAAATTACTGTCTCATTGTATTTTAGAATAATATGATAAAAAAAGGAGTTCTCAAGCCACAAAGAGACATGAAGAAAACTAAATGCATACTGGTTAAAGTAGCCAATCTGAAGGGCTGGAGATAAGTCTAATTGGTAGAACACTTTGGTGAGGACCTGAGTTCAATCCTCAGTAGTCAATGTATAAAAAAATAAACAAAGCCCAACAAACTGTAAGGATTGTATTATTCCAACTACATGAACTTCTAGTAAAAGCAAAAATAGAGACATTAAAAAGATCAGTGGTATCGCCTTGTCATTAAAAGAGACTTCGTGTACTTCATGGAAAAAAAAAAAAAGATCAGTGGTGGGGGACTGGAGCTGAGGCTTAGCGGTTACAGCACTTGCCTGGCATGCACAAGGACCTGAATTCAAACCTCAGCACCATGTACATGATGAAGTGTTGGAGAAACAAAGGCCTCATGAAAAACTAAATAAATTGATTCTATTGATCCCCCCTTTCACTGTCCTTTTCTCTTTAAAAAAAAATCAGTGGTAGGTAGGAGCTCAGTGACTCAGCTGTTGAGGTGCTTGCCTGGCAGGTGCAGGGATGAATTTGAACTCTGGCACCACATGCACAGTGAAGTGTCAGAGCAATGAAGGCCACATGAAAAACTAAGTAAAATTGATTCTCTCTTTCTCTCTCTTACTGTCCCTCTCTCTTAAAAAATCAGTGGTTGCCAGGGGCAGAGAGGAGGAGGAGGAATAAAGAGAAAAAATACAAGAAACTTTAAGGGCAATGAAACTTTATTATACTGTAATGGTAGATAGATGACATTACATATTTGTTAAAAACTCACAGAATAGTACAACATTAAGAAGTCAACCCTAATGTAAATTATGAACTTCAGTTAATGATAAGGTATCAACATTTTGTTCAGTATTTGTAATAAATGTGCAACACTAAGACAAGATATTAATGACAGGGAAAACTGAGTGGAAAGATAGATTAGATAGGAATGTTATATTATTTGTTCAACTTTCTGTAAAAACCTAAAATTGCTCTAAAATAGTCTTTTATAGTAATTTAAAATATCTTAAGAAAAATTTCAAATGTAAAGAAAAGTTAAAGGAATTGTGCAATAAACATAACTCCATCCTTCATATAATTATGTTTTTCCATATTTGGTGTTCTACCTCTCTTCTATCTTTTTTCTACACACACACACACAACTTTTTTGCAAATTTGAAAGTTACTTGTAGACATATACTTCACTTCTAAATGCTCATCAAGCATTTCCTAAGTATAAGGATATTATCCCACATAATCACAAGCTACTATCACATCTAAGAAAAATAACAATTCTGTATCATTTTAAAGTCCAGAACCTATTAAATCTCACTAATTATCCATCCATTGTCCTTCTCCAATTTCCTTCAATTTTGAAAAAAAGTTCACATTCACTGTTGAGTTCCCTTTACAAATAACTATTTTCTTTTTCTTTTTTGTTGTTTTTTATTTTAATTTTTATTTTTGAACAACCATACAAATTTTTAACAAAATAATATAAAATGTGTATAGTTTCTGGATACTAGATTTACCCCCAGGAGTGCCCTCCCCAATTTCCCACCCGTATCCCTCAATATCTTACCCACAATATCTCTATTTTCTTAGACACTTGTTGCAAAGAACATCTCAGAAACTTTTTAAACCAAAGTCTATTAGATGTTATGTCTATTTGCTATAGAACAGTCCCCCTCCTCTTGTGACATTGAATTTTTTATTCAGAAATTTGTTGAACAAACAAGCTTGTAATGAAATAATACAATATATATAAATTCTGAAAATTAGATTTACTCCCAAGAGCCCCCCCACAATTACCCACCCTTATCCCTCCCCCACCTCCTTCCCAATACAACTCTACAAATGCCTTAGGTTGTATGACATTACACCTTATTCGGATTTAAAACATGATAATAGACCTCCTTTCTCAATGCCCAGGGTCTAGCTCCAGCCTCCACAGATGAGTGAAGACATCCAACCCTAGGTTCTCTGCGTTATGCTTATTTCACTCAGCATAATTTCTTCCATAGCCATCCATTTACCTTCAAAGGCTGCAATATCATTGTTTCTAGTTGCTGAGTAAAACTCCATGGTATATATGTACCACAGTTTTTGGATCCATTCACCCAGTGAGGGACATCTGCGTTGTTTCCATAATTTAGACATTGAATTTTTTGAAATACATAATCTTCACTACTTCTTAAAGTTTTTTAACCCAGTTTTTCTTTTGGGATACCCTGTATTCTGAATTTGCTTCCTTGTAGTGTCATTCAACTTGTTCCTCTATGCTTTGTATGTCAGAAGTCTGAAATGGCTGATTTATTAAATATAACAATTGCATAACATTTAAATTTTTTTCATTTATTTTTTCTGTAAAAAGATAATTAGAAAATCATAGGTTCCTTTTCTTAACATTTAGAAAACATGTCTATTTCTATCCTGTTGATAATATTTTTGCTTTTCATGATTATTATTTTATGGTACTATAATAATTCAGAACATTTTAATTCATTTACATTGAGCACTAAACAATTCATACAGGTGAATAACATCCAAGACTCTGGTCTTAAAAAAATAACTCTTTATATGGGTTAAAAAACTTTAAAAATAGTGAAAGATTATGCACCTTATAAAAAGGTAGACAATGACAGCTAGGTCGCTTGAAATTTTACCTTTAACCTAGCATAAGAATATTTAGTTTTGTGAGGTTCTCTGAACTAAGTAGTTAGGGTGAGTATAAGATAAGATAAAGGAGAAGAAAATGGGTGTTGAAGAAAATTATATAATCTGATATTTCTCAAGAACATACTAGGTTATACTGTGCAAAAGGAATTCTAAACTTTCCATGTTGAGTTGTGTGTTCACACAATTCATTAGGTTTTACCTTTCTTTCAGTTTCAATGGCATAAATTTGTAGAAATAAAAGGAAGTTTCCTTTCTTCAGAGATAATAGAACCAATACAAATATTGTCTATTTGCAAATTGTTTCCAGCTTTCACTGTATTATTTTCCCTATGCTATTCTGAATAATTTATTTTTCTTAAATCTTGATGAAAATTCACATTCCTTTCTGAGTTCCTTTTGTAAATGCTCTTATTTTCTTAATATCCTTTAATTGGGAATCATATATGTTAGAATCTATACTATATTTATAAATTTTAATATAATAGTTATATGATTATTGATATTATGAGAATTTTATAAAGAATTATACTATTATGCTTAATTACTTAAGCTTCACTTTACTTTTCATATAATGCTCAATCAGTGACATTATCCTAGGAGTCACTTTTCACAATTTTGAAGGTTATTTTCAATAAAAATCCAACATTAAAATATATAAAGAATTTTTATATAGGAGGAAAAAATGTTTGAATGAAAGAAAATGAAAACAAATCACTGTACTCTTAGTACAAAAAAATGATCAGTGATTTAAAAAGTAAACAAGAACACACTGAAGCTGCCTCTTTTTTGACTTAAGGATTTGATTCTTCTGACTGACACAAGATGTAATTATAAGAACCAAGAGAAAGAGAAGTCAAAGGGATTTATTTATGTAATTATTTCCCCCTATCAAACATAAGGTCAAACAGTATGGAGATATTATCCATATTTCTAGACATCTTTCAATAGAGAAACTCCTTTGGTCCTTCTCAATGGCTGTCTGCCTTCAAGTTGGCTTTATTAACTCAGTTATCAGGTGGCAGAATAAAGAGATATCTATGAGCCTGTGGTGACACTCACACAATTTGTTTCAGCCTTATTGAGGTCACAAGCTGATTTTTTCCCATAATCTATTAATGCAAATATTTCATGAAGATCAAACAAGCAGGATTTCAAAATAGTATGATTCAAGCAGAGAGTCCAGCAGAGAAAATGAAGGTATTTTCCCCACAGTACATATGCAACTAATGGTTCTGAAAGAGGCAGCTACGTAACAATCTAGCATTTTTTTAGAGACTTGCCATAGTATTCTAGTGCAATCTGTTCCCTTGAAAAGAGAAACCTTGACCACATATTGCCATGGATTCTAGCCTGACTTGAGTATATACTGGGTATGCTCATTCTCTCTATCCACCCTCTCTGTACATGTGCATAAATATATATTTACACAATGTGTATGACCTTTCCCATCTTCTTTTTTATGGTTACTTTCATAGAGTTTAGGAAATCTAGTAGATGATCACATTTTTATGAAGATCACAATTGAAATTTCACTTTAAAAAGACAATATGGGGACTGTGGCTCGGTGGTTATGGTGCTTGCCTGGCAAGCACAAGTACACAAGTTCAAATCCCAGCACCATGTACATAACAAAGTCTTGGAGCAATGAGAGTCACATAAAAAACTAAGTAAAATTGATTCTCTCTCTCTCTCTCTCTCTCCCTCTCCCTCTGGCTTTAAAAAAAAAGAAAATATGGCTACGTGTTTGTTCATTACCATACATACTAGAGAAAATCAATATACAATGAAGAAATTCAAAGACACAGGGAGAACAAATTTGTTAGAATAAAGAATCCTAAATACAAAGCATAAAAAATAAATTCATATATACTAAAGAAATATATAATGCTCAAATGAGAAAACAAAATAATATATATCATCCCACTGGGACACTTATTTGAACAAATACTGTGAAAAGTAATAGGCAGAAAAGATATCAAAAGAATGCTGAGACCATAGTAATAAAAACAGATGTTAAGTGAGGAGTCTGAAGCTTTTTCTGGGACCTGTCAAGATACGGCCAGTAGAACTGAGCAAAGCAGAAAAACAAGAGCAGGTAGAGTCTGAGCATGGAGGACACAGGTGACATCTCACTGTCCTTAACTATACCTTAAATCTATGAATGGCTAGATTACCATCTCTCAGAAACCTGGTGTTTCTGATACTTTACCATCTTGAGAGTACATGCTCCAAATAGTCTTGAGTCCTTGAGTAACTGAGAAATTATGAAAAACTTCCAGACCTGGTCTTCCACTGCCACCATCTTGAATACCACACATTCCTTTCTGCACCAAATGTAACAAGAAGGTGAATTACCACTGCCATCAAACACCAACACCATGATGCTTAACTTGATGAGCTGTTTCTTTTCTTATGCAGAACTTGACACTTAAGGGCCTTACAATTCAGGAATGTCAGAGCAAAAAGGTTCTTTGTGCTCATTCTGGTGTATTTACTGCAAGTAGTTGCTTGGGTATTCTTCTGTCTGTAACAGCATGCTGCTAAAGTACATGCACTCTGAGGCCATGTTGTTATGCTTGATATGTTTGATGAAAATGAAGACATGTTTATATAATGTTTCATTTATTTCAGATCCAGATCTTTAGCAGTGAAAATCAAATTAAATCTATCTCATCATTGTCTACCTCTATTGAAGGCTTGAAGGTGGTACTATGAAATCAAAGCAACTATTTTTTTCTCTCTTCTGGATCTGAAACATGGAAAATAGAAACTATGGCCTGAAACTGGTTCATGATTATCAGGGGTGGACTGTCTTTTATATCAAAATGGTGTAGTTGTATGATTCTTTGATCTCAGAATCCACACTGTGCATTAGTATTACTTTGGAATCTATGGAGTCATAGTAGTACTTTTTCTATTACCAATATATACATATATGTTCTATTTTAAAATGTCATTTAGTGTTTGGTACCCTCATAAAAAAAACTTAAATACATGTCTATTATGTCTTACATCCAAATTTCAAAAAAGGTAATAGGGTAATTTTTTTCTAGTATTAGTACTTTATAGTACAACAAAGCAAATCACTGACAATCCACACTTTTGGTGAATACCAGTACAGATCTGGATATGTGTGGTGACCTGCCATCCAACGTTATTATGAATACCCCAGTTATTTTTTGAATTCAGAAACTTGTGCATTCCACTACAGGATATTTCCTGCTACCACTGTCTTGACATGTGAAAGATAGACACAGGAATTGAAATTAAAGATGTAATTATGAATACTACTCTGTCTATATTCAAGTCCTGATATCTATATGAAATTTGGTCCATACAGGAATGCCCTACTGGATTTTTAAAATAGAATTGCAAGGTCCAGAAACACATTGATGAGTGGTGTTTATATCTGTGAATCTCAATTCAACTTGGAAAAATGCAACACATTTTCTTTTAGCAAATGAAATACAGAATCAATGTCTCAGTCTGCCCACTGGATCCAATTTCTATTTAATATCAAATCCTGAGTCTGTTGATTTGACAATGCTCATATATCTTCAGAACCCTTAATCACACTCTCTTCCCATCCCCAGCTTGCTCATCCTAGGCCCCAAATCTCTGTTAAATGATCAATAAAGGAACCACCCTCCAGTGTGTCCAGACCAGAATTCTTAAGTCCAGTATCCTGAATGGTATGTGCTAGGTAAAATAGAAAGATTTAAACTGTGCCTTAGATTGAGCTTTAAACATCCTATTATTCCTTTTAACACCTTCCAACAAATATGGTTGTGCACAAAGTCTGATCACACTAATCTTTTTGTTACTATGTCATCTCAGGTTTCTAATACACCTCACACAGACACATAATGTAATATGGAACATACAGCACTGTATTTGCATTCTGGTTTAATTGCCATCTGAGTCTGCAGTGTCATTGTATGGCCTCACTTGGTGCTTCATAGTTTCCAGAAAGAAAAAAATATTTGAGAAATGCAAAACCAAAAATGAAATATTTCATGTTTATGTAGAATATTTATTATTCAATGTGTACTGAATAATATATATTTCTTTTTCTCAACAACTTTTGGAAATACATTAAATATTGACACATGTCTTATTTGAAGCATATTTTATATTCTTTTAAATTTTTCTAAATGATATTGAAGAATAATAAATATTGACACAAAGAAAAGAAAGGTAAAATTGGTTTTTGGTCCATCTTACATGACATTTCCTTTTTAATATATTGGAGACTCTTGGATATTAATTGGTAAAGAACTAATTATTCTTGATGTTTAATGAATAAGGATTTCAGTAGAAATTAACAAATACACATTTAGCTTTGAAATAATTAAGCCACACAACAATTCATGGAATTTATGACTTAGATAATTGAAGAGATGTATTTCTACAATTTTTTTCCTGTAGTTTTATATCTGCATTTGATTTTTGTGTTATCTATGTCATCAAAATCATTGAGGAACTTTATTCCAAATAAAACTCCATAATATCCATCATGCAAACAGATACCTGAATTAAGTAGGCAGAGACTACTACTGCTGAAAAGTAGACTATCATTATTTAGAGAATATCAAGAAAAGTAAAAGATGATTTTAAAGTAAATGGCCTGACCTTTGAGAAGTTATGAAGGCTATCATTTTAGTGCTAGAATTCCTTGTAAAGCTTCAGGATATCTGGTAAGACTGTCTACCCAAAGTTTTAGAGTAACTTATCTTTAAGAAAGACCAAAGGATATTAGGCATGAGTTTTTCTTTCTGTTTAAGAATACAGAGGTTGGGACTAGACCCTGGCCAGTGAGAAAGTTGGTCTATTATCATGTGTTAAATCCAGATAAGATGTAATGCTATACAACATAATCCTTTTTTAGAGATATTGTGGGAAGGGGAAGGGAGGGATAAGGGTGGGTATTTGGGGGGGCACTCCTGGGGGTAATTGTAATATCAGGAATCTATACACATTTTATATTATTTTGTTAAAAACTTGTATGGTTGTTCAAAAATTTAAAAAAAATAAACAAAAAAGAATACAGAGGAAGCCAGGCATGGTGGCACATGCCTGTAATCCCAACAACTCAGAAGGCTGAGATAGAACGATCCTAAGTTCAAAGTCAGCCTTAGCAACTTTGGCCCCAAGCAACGGAGCGAGATCCTATCTCAAAATAAAATATAAAAAGGGCTGGAGATGTGGCTCAGTGTTTAAGTGGTCCTAGGTTCAATCCCTAGTAGCAATGTCTGTTGCTATTAGCAAACATTAGCTATGCTTCATTTTTTTAAAAAAATCCCCAAAATTAGAGCCATAAAATTATGATGACAAGGGCTCAGAAAATGATGTTTTTCCTCTATATTTTATCCCGAATTTAAAAGCAAAAATGCCAAGGATAACTCTCTCTCCCCACTGTCTTGTTTGGAGGTTCTAAGTATTCAATTTCATTGGAGATAAAGTAACAGTGAGCATAGTTCTTGTTCCTCTGTACTCTATGAGATTGGCAGAATATGGAATATCTTTAAAATTCAATGGAAAGAAAATTCTGGAAGGAAGGAACAAGGTATTTTCTTTTACTTCACAGTGCTCAGATTATAGTTTATAAAGAGAAGAAGTGTGTTTCTAGAAGTCCCAGGATGAAGCAGGTAAGCATCAGCATGAATAATTCTACAGAATTTTCACCTGGTGGGATTGTCATTTAACATCCTTTGCATCAATAAAAACATTATTGAAGCTCTTTCTGTCTTCACCTTCTAGCAATATTTCACTGACGTTGTCAAGTAATTTTCTTGCAGTGCATGTTTATAATACAGAAATATTAGCAGTAAAATGTTTTACTGGTGCCCTTTGGAAGTTGAATAATTCAGCAATCCTATAGAATTCACCAAACCATTTAATTATTTTATTTTTATTAGTTCAACATAGTCTTACATATTGAAAGGATTTGTTCCTATATATTCATACATGCATACATAATGACAAAGTAACTTAAACCTGATCCTTGTCAGGTTCTCCCCACCTTTGTCCACTCCCCAATCTCGTCTCCTCTGTAATTCCCATGTTACAGATTTAAATGATCATATACATGGATATTAATTTTTGAAATGTCCTGATTTATATACCTTCCTGAGTATAATTTGGCTTTTCATGGGAGTCAAGTGTACCCTACAGTATTGATAACCCCATTTTCCCTCCCTTTCTTCCCTCCTTCTCTCCTCTCTCCCTCCCTGCGACCTTCATAGCTAAATTTGCCCCATATGTATATACAATGGAGCTCTACCCAGCTATTAGAACAATATCATGACTTTTGCGGTAAATTGATGGAAATTGAAAATATCATGCTGAGTAAAATAAGCCAAACATAGAGACTTAAAGGTTAAATGATTTCTCTCACATGTGGAAGCTAGAGTAAAACTTAGGATAGGATGAAAGCTAGTCAAGTTTATTTAATAGACCCACCAAACTCGAAATAACACATTTCTTTTTCTTTTTCAAAGGGAGAAGGACAGTGTGTGTGTGTGAGAGAGAGAGAGAGAAAGAGAGAGAGAGAGAGAGAGAGAGGGAGAGAATCAGTTTTTATTGAGTTTTTCACATGGCTTTCGTTGCTCTGACACTTAGTTGTGTATGTGGGTGCTGGGGTTTGTACCCATGTACTTGTGCATGCCAGGCAAGCGCCATAACCACCGAACCACCACTCCAGCCCCACAAAATAACACATTTCTTAATTATTTACCAAGACTAAAATCTTTTTTTATTGATAAATTTCTTTGTTGAACAATCATACAAGTTTTTAACAAAATAATATAAAATGTATACAGATTCTGAAGATTAGATTTACCCCCAAGAGTGCCCCCCTAATTACCCACCCTTATACCTCCCTTCCCCTTCCCACAACATCTCTAAAAATTTATTAGGTTGTATAACATTACACCTTATCTTGATTTAACACATGATAATAGACCACCTTTCTCAATGGCCAGGGTCTAGTTCCAGCCTCCACAGATGAGTGAAGACATTCGACCCTTGGTTCTCTGGGTTATGCTGACTTCACTCAGCATAATTTCTTCCATAGACATCCGTTTACCTTCAAAGGCTGCAATATCATTGTTTCTAATTGCTGTGTAAAATTCCATGGTATATATGTACCACAGTTTTTGGATCCCTTCATCCAGTGAGGGACATCTGGGTTGTTTCCATAATTTAGCAATTGTGAATTGAGCTGCTATAAGCATAGATATTGCTGTGTCACTATAATATGCTTATTCTAAATCCCTGGAAAAAATACCCAGAGAGGAATAACAGGATCATATGGTGGGCTCATCCCTAGTTTTTTGAGGATTCTCCACATTGCTTTCCAGAGGGGCTGTACCAGTCTGCAGCTCCACCAACAGTGTGTTAGTGTGCCAAGACTAAATCTTCATCCAAGATTTGCACTAGGTTGCTGAGGGAAATGAATCTCAAGGATTATCACTGTCACAATTTGGACCTAGGAGATCTTAGGTTAGTGTTAGTATCTATCATTCCTTTCTGTGATAATTAAACTTAACTTGGGTTGTTCTTCATTTAGCATTTTTTCCAGGAATGGACAAATCATTTACCCACCATTGCCCCACACATTATTATAAAAATAGAAACTGGAGGATACCCTGAGGACCCTGAGATCAGATCCCACCCAGCTATCAAGCATACCCACCAGGTCCAGTTATACTGGACGCATACCCACCACCAATGATACCAGGCCACGGCACAGCATGTAGGCAGTTTCATTCTGGCCTGTCCCGCACCTCCAGGACTCCAGGACCCAGTGATGCACCCCTGCCTCTTAATTTCAACAACCTAGCATACTGTCCCACAACTCCACCAGGTTCCAGATCTGAGTCCCGAAGCCTAGATCTAAAATGAGCTCCAGCAAAACAAGACTCCAGGCAGAAGGAACTTTCTGGAAGATGGTGGTCATCAGAGAGGTGATGTCTGACCCAACCCTACGACCTCCAAGGAAGAAGCACCCAGAGACCCGCTTTGCTTTCACACAGGGAACCTCAATTCAAAGATCCACAAAAAGACTTTCAAAGATGAGGAATTAAACTAGAAAAGGTTAACCTCAAACCCATAACTTCCCTACCAAAGAGCCCATGGACAGCGATCAGGATGAAAACAGAAAAAAAGATCAATGATCTGATTGCTGAAATGAACTCAAAGGAGATTTAATGAAGGGTCTGAGAAAACACAAGAGATGAAAAACTATTATCAAAGAAATGGACATACTGAAAAGGAAGTAATGGAGCTAAAATTTGCAGTCAATCACATCACAGGAACAATGAAAGAATTTATTAAGAGGCCAACTTCTATAGAAAACAGCACCTCAGCTTTTGAAAAATTCTGATAATGAGGATAGGCTGAGCAAGTTTGAGGGCATGGATGATAAAAAAGAAAAAAAACTCACAGAACACAAGCAGGATTTTCAAAATGTCTGGGATGAAAATCAGAAGAAAAAAATCTAAGAGCAATTGGGATACAAGAAGAAATTGAAATGCAAATGAATGACATAAAGAACATTCTCAACAAAATAAAGAAAAACGTTCCTATATTAGAGTCATATATGCTCATCCAGGAAGCTTACACGACACCCAATAGGACTAATCAAATGAGAAGCTCACCAAGACACATCACATTCAAAATGTATAACAGGGAAATAATCAAGGAAAGAATATTAAAAGCTGCCAGAGAGAAATGCCCAATCACATTTAGAAGCAAACCAATAAGGATCCCCTCTGATTTTTCAGCTCAGACTCTAGAAGCAAGGAGATCCTAGAAGATCTTTCAATGTCTGAATAACCACCACATGCAGCCAAGAATAGAATACCCAGGAAAACTCAGCTTCAAATTTGATGGGGAAATAACATTTCACAATAAGATAAAACTTGCAGCATTCATGAACAGAAAACTAGCATTATAAAGAATTCTCAAGGATAAAATCCAGACAGAAGAACAACCAAACAATCCTCAAAACCCAAAAATAGAGGAACATAAAGGTACATGTTATCAATACATAAATCGATACATAAAATAAAGGCACATGCTGTCAATACACAATCAAGACAACACAGAACTACCAATAAAACACAATGACTATGAACCACAATCACATAACTATTTGACATTGAATGTTAATGGTCCCAATGCACCAACCAAAAGACACAGATTAGCAGTTTGGATCAAAAATCAAAATCTAACAATATGATGCTTACAGGAGACCCACATTATAGCCTATGACATCCAGAGATTGAGGGTGAAAGGATGGGAAAAAAATCTACCAGGCATTTGATCCAAGAAAGCAAACTGGTGTTGCAATACTTGTATCCAACAAAGTATATTTTAAACAAACTAATCAGAAGAGATGAAGGGCACTACATCCTAGTAAAGGGAACAATACAACAGGAAAATATAGCCATAGTAAATATATACTTTCCAAACACCAATGCTCCCAACTATGTGGATAAATTACTCCATGACATAAAATCATTTGTGGACCTCAACACAATATACTGGGAGACTTTAATACTCCTCTATCACCAATAGACAGATTGTCAAAGAAAAAAACAATAAAGAGATCTCCAGCCTAAACAATTTTATAAATCAAATGGACTTAACAAACATCTATAGAATATTTCACCCCAAATTGGCTGAATATACCTTTTCCTCAGCAGTGTATGAATCCTTCTCCAAAATAGATCATATTCTAGTTCAAATAGGAAATCTCAGCAAATATAAAATAGTAGATACTATTCCATGTATCCTATCAGACCACGATGCCATGACCCCAGCAATTAACAACAAATATGGTAAAACACACACACACACACACACACACACACACACACACACACACACAAAGATTGAATAATACCCTATTAAATGAAGAATTGATCCAAGAAAACATGAGAACAGAAATCAAGAAATTCTCAGAAGTGAATGGGAATGAAGAGACAATATATCAAAACCCCTAGGACAGCTTGAAAACATTCGTAAAGGGAAAATTTATAGCACTGAATGCCTACATTAAAATTCAGGAGAGATCACAAACAAATAAGCTTATGCTCCACATCAAATTCCTACAAAAGGAAGAACAACCTAATCCCAAAGCCAGCAGAAGACAGGAAATAAGATCAGAGCTAAATGAGAACAACAACAGCAAAAAACAACAATAAAAACTTGTGAAACAAAGAGCTGGTTCTTTGAAAAATAAATAAAATTGATAGACCCCCTAGCCGATCTCACTAAAAGAAGAAGGAATTGAAGCAAATCAACAAAATCACCAATGAAAAGGAAGCAATCACCACTGACCCCATCGAAATCCAACAGATTATCAGAACATATTTTGAAAAACTATACTTCTCTAAATAAGATAAGATAATCTGGAAGACATGAACAAATTTCTAGACACATACATCCTCAAATTGATGCACAATGATACTGAAATTGTAAACAGTTCAGGCACTGAAATCCATATAACACTTAAAAGCCTTCCAAAGAAGAAAAGCCCAGGACCTGATGGATTCTCTCCTGAGTTTTATCACATGTATGAGGAGAAGCTAACACCCCTTCTTATTAAGCTATTCCAAAAATACTGAAAAGTAGGGAACTCTCCCAAACACTCTTTATGAGGCAACCATAACTCTGATACCAAAACAACAAAAACACATCAAAAAAGGGAAACAGGGGCTGGAGCATTTGCTTGGTGGTTACAGCACTTCCCTGGCATGCACAAATTACACGAGTTCAAACCCCAGCACCACATACACAATGATGTCTCAGAGCAACGAAAGTCACATGTAAAACTAAATAAAAATTACCTCTCTCTCTCTCTCTCACTGCCCCTCTCTCTTTAAAAAAAGGAGGAAACATAATGGCTGGAGCAATGGCTCATCAGTTGCAGTGCTTACCTGTCATGCACAGGGATGTGAGTTTGAACCCTAGGACCACATACACAATGAAGTGTTGGAGCAATGAAAGCCACATGAAAAACTAAATAAAATTGATTCTCTCTTTCTCTTTCACTATCTCTCTCCCTCTCTTTAAAAAAATAAAAAAAAAACTACAGACCAATATCCGTGATGAATATTGACACAAAAATCAATAAGGTTCTAGCAAACAGCATTCAAAAACACATCAAGAAGATAATGCATCATGATCAAGTGGGCTTAATTCCAGGTATGCAAGGCCGGTTCAACATACACACATCAATTAATATGATTTATCATTTAAATAGAATTAAAGACAAAAACCATATGATAATTTCAAATGATGCAGAAAAGGCCTTTGATAAAATCCAGCACCCATTTATGCTCAAAATTCTAGAGAAGATAGCAATCAAAGGAACTGAATTGAACTATGTAAAGGCCATATATGACAAACCCTCAGCTAGTATAATAATAAACAGAGAAAAGCTGAAAACATTCCCATTAGACTCAGGAATAAGACAAAGCTACACACTCTTACCACTTTTATTCAAAAAATTGCTCCTAGCTGGAGCAATCAGGCAAGATATGGAAATCAAAGGGATAAGAAGAGGAAGATAGGAAGTCAAACTATCCCTGTTTGCTGATGAGATGATCCCATATATTTTGTCTGCATTTTTGTTTTTAATGGGGGGGGGAGAGAGAGAGAAAGAGAGAGAGAGAGAGAAAATCAATTTTATTTAGTTTCTCATGTGGTTTTCATTGCTCCAATACTTTGTTGCATATGTGGTGCTGGGGTTCAAACTTGCATCCTTGAGCATGCCAAGCAAGTGCCATAACTGCTGAGCCACCACCACTCCAACCCACATGATCCTTTATCTTGAAGATCCAAAAAACTCCACCAGGAAAATACTTGAGCTTATAAACAGATTTAGAAAAATGGCAGGCTACAAGATCAAAACCCATAAATCATTAACTTTCCTATATGCTAATAATAATATGGCAGAAGAAGAAATCAGGAAATCTGTCCCATTCACAATATCCTCAAAATAAATAAATTACTTGTGAATTAATCTAACAAGGGAAGTAAAAGACCTCTACAATGAATCTTATCAAATATTGAAGAAATAAATTGAAGAAGACCTGAGAAGATGGAAAGATACTCCATGCTCTTGGATATGCAGAATTAATATAATTAAAATGGCCACTCTGCAAAAAGCCCTATACAGATTCAATGCAATCCCACCAATATACCAATATCATTCTTTATAGATATAGAAAAAGCAATTCTCAAATTCATTTGGAATAACAAGAATCCAGAATAGACAAAATATTACTAAGCAAGAAAGATGAAACAGGTAGTTTTACAATATCAGATCTAAAGCTATTCTGTAGAGCTGTAGTAACCCAAACAGCACGGTACTGGTATCAAAATAGGAATGAAGACCAACGGAATGGAATAGAAGACTCTGAGACAAACCCACAAATCTTTATACATATTATCTTTGACAAAGGGGGTCAAAGTATAACATGGAGGACAGAGAGACTATTCAACAAATGGTGCTGGACAAATTGGACAGGAATTTTCAGGAAGTCAAAATTATATCCTTATCTCTCACCTTGCACAAAAGTCAAATGAAAATGTATCAAGGAACTAGGAATTAAACCAGCTACCATTCAACTGCTAGAGGAAAACTTCGGACCAACACTCCACCATATGGGAGTAGGCAATGGGTTTCTCAACAAGACTCCAAAAGTGAAAGAATTAAAGTCAAGAATCAATGAGTGGGATGCCTTCAAACTAAAAAGCTTTTGCTCAGACAAGGAACTGGTTAAAATTGTCAAAAAAAAGCCTATATAATGGGAGATAATCATGGCCTGTGATCTCTCCAACAGGGTATTAATACCCAAAATTTACAAAGAACTCAAAAAACTTAATACCAGAAACAAACAATCCAATCAATAAATGGGCCAGAGAACTAAATAGAAACTTCTCAACAGAGGAAATCAAGCAAACCAATGAATACATGAGAAAGTGTTCAAAATCACTAGTAATCAGAAATGTGCAAATCAAAACTACATTAAGATTTCACCTCACTCCAGTCAGGTTGGAAAAGATCAAGAATATAAGCAACAAGTGCTGGAGGAGTTGTGGGGAGATATGAACACTAGCACACTGCAGACTGGTACAGCCACTCTGGAAAGCAGTGTGGAGACTCCTCAAAAAAATTAGCGTCTCCACTCATCTGTGGAGGCTGGAACTAGACCCTAGCCATTGAGAGAGGTCGTCTAGTATCATGTGTTAAATCCAGATAAGGTGTAATGTTATACAACATAATACTTTTTTAGAGATATTGTGGGAAGGGGAAGGGAGGGATAAGGGTGGGTAATCGGAGGGCACTCCTGGGGGTAATTCTAATATCCAGAATATATACACATTTTATATTATTTTGTTAAAAACTTGTATGGTTGTTCTATAATAAATCTCTCAATTAAAAAAAGAGTTTTTGGGAAAAAATTAGAGTTGGATCCACCATACAAACCAGCTATCCCTCTTCTGGGTATTTTCCCAGAGGAGTTAGTATCAGCACATTACAGTGACACAGCAAAATCTATGTTCATAGCAGCTCAATTTTCAATAGCTAAATTATGGAACCAACCCCGATGCCCCTCACTGGATGAATGGATCCAAAAGCTCTGATACACACACACACACACACAGAGAGAGAGAGAGAGAGAGAGAGAGAGAGAGAGAGAGAGAGAGAGAGAATGTTCTACTCAGCTATTAGAAGCAATGATATTGGAGACTTTGAAAGTAAATGGATTGCAATGGAAGAAATCATGCTGCGTGAAGTTAGCCAAATGCAGAGACTCAAGGGTTGAATGTGTTCCCTCATTTGTGGAGGCTAGAGAAAAACCCAGTTCGGGTGAAAGATTTTCAAACTCATGTTTTCTATGCAAAGGTGTAGCAACACATAATCTAGGGCAACCATAGATATGTGAGGGGGGATGGGATAGATGAGGGGAGAGGAGAAGGTGGGAGGATAGGGAGGGATCTAGGGAGATAATCAACAGTGTAGCAGCATTGTCTTTACCCCCCAAGAATCCAAATAATATTTATGCAATCATTTAATTTTGGAAAATTCACAACCTAAGCATTTATAATGCTTGTAGTGGTAAAATACAAAAGAATCAAGAAATTGGGATGTGGGCACTGGGTTAATTCTGGTTTAAGAACAAATGCGTGTCATATTGTTACTTTATATGCATTTATGATTGAACAATAACTCCTTATTAAAAAAATTTTTAAAGGCATAGCAACACAATCTAGGGCAACCATAACTATGTAGAAGAGGAAGAGAGGAGAGTAAAGGCAGAAGAGAGGGGAGAGGGACGGAGGATAGGGAAGGTTCTAGGGATATAATCTACAATGTAGATTTTCTTTGCCACCCCTCCCCAAGAAGCCAAATAATACTTATGCAATCATTTAATTCTAGAAAATTACACAATATAAACATATCAGTTGCAGAGGCAAAATATAGAGGAATTGAGACTGGGGAGCTTAAGATTCAGTTATTTTTTTGTGTGGTTTTTTAAAAGAGGGAAAAAGAGATGAGAGAGAGAGACAGAAAGAGAGAAACAACTTTAGTTTTTTCATCTGATTTTCATTGCTCTGACACTTAGTTGTGTATGTGGTGTTTTGGGTTCAGCCCAGGTCCTAGCACATGCCAGGCAAGTGCTGTAACCACCGAGGCACCACTCCAGGCCCAAGAGTCTTCATTTATAAAACATTTAAAGAGTTATTTATCTTAATAAAATATCTAATTTCTCCAAAACTCAATTTCTCTTGGACAAATGGAAAATAAATTCTCAGAAGATAATAGGATAAAAGGTTCAGAGAGATGTATTTAAAGATCTTTTATACTGTTTTCCTATCCACCTGGTTTGATAACACTTCCATGAATCTGCCTAATTCTTTTACAGTAAGAAGTTTATCTGACTGTCATATTCAGGATGTACATACAATGTAAAGCCCCAAAGTTTTCTCACTTTTCCATTGTTGACATGTTTTAGTCAGGTTTTTAGTTGATGTGACCAAAAGACCTCACAAGAACAATGAGAGGAGGAAAAGTTTATTTGGGGGATCACAGTTTCAGAGATCTCAGTCCATAGAATGCAGACTTCATTACTTGGGGCCTAAGATGAAGCAGAATATCATGGCACAGTATGTGGCAGAGAAAAGCAGCTGGGACCATAGTATCAGGAAGCAGATGGAGTTTAAGCTCAGTTCACAAAATATCTACCCCAAAGGCACATCCCCTACGATCCACCTCCTCCAACCTCACCCTACCTGTCTATAGACAACTTAGTAAATCCCTGTCAGGGAATTAACACTCTGGTTCAGACGCTCATAACCCAATCATTTCACCACTAAACTTTCTTGCATTGTCTCACACATGTGATTTTGGGGTGACACCTCATATCTAAACCAAAACAACATGGAATGCTTTCTCAAGAAAAGGTTATGACTGCAGTTTCTTAAAAATAGTCCATCCATAGTAGAATTTTTCAAGGACAAATAGGCAAAATCCAAATTGCATAATCATAATAAACTTTATATGACTTGCTACTTTTGATGGGGAGCAGGGAAGGGAAGCATTAATTTCCAAAGTATAAAAATGATGATCTTTAGGCTTCTGAAGATTATAACCAAAAGTATCTTTAACAGTTCCATCTCTCTCACCACCCTATCTAATTCATCACCAGGTTTGGTGTATTATATCTTCAAGTTATTATGATAAATTATTCCATATCTATTTGCATCCACTCCTGACACCCTCACCCAAGTTATCTTCATTTGCTCACTGGACTCCTAATACACTCATCTTTTTCATATTCACTCATACTCACTCCTCAGCTTATTCTCCAAAAAGCAATAGTAGTAACCTTGTAAAAATTAAAGTGAAATTCTGTCATTCCATGCTGAAATCTCTGCAGTTACTTTTCATTGCTTTAATAATAAAACTCAAAGTTCTCAATGTGGATTACAAGATTTGTAAGGCCTAAGTCCCTGCCTACTCCAGTTTTTAGCCATGTCTCTCATTAATAAATGACTTTCAGCCACACTGACCTTCCCTTTATTCTCCAGGCTTTCCAATTTCCTCCTAGTATAAATTTTTTCCACATGATAATCTGTTTCCCCATGTTGGTTAGTCTTTACTTTCCCTCATATTCTAGTTTGACTGACAATTCTCTTAAAGAGGACTTCTCTAATTCCCCTAAAGTGGGATATATCTATGCATACACACATTTGATATAACATCTTTCCTAGGATACTATAAGCACCATGAGATTATGGTGTTCCATGAAACAGTGGTTTCTTAAGAAAGACTTGTTGAGATTTAACAAAGTGGCAGGATACAAGATCAACACACATAAATAGCTTTCCTATACACTAATAATAATAGGACTGATTAAGAAGTCAGGAAATCAGTCCCATTCAAAATATCTTTGAAAAAAATAAAATACTTGGAAATTAACCTTATAAGGGAAATCAAAGATCTCTACAACAAAAATTATTGGTCACTAAAGAATGAAATCCAAGATGACCTAAGAAGATGGAAAGATGTCCCATGTTCTTGGTTAGGCAGAATTAATATAATAAAAATGGCTATTTGACCAAAAGCTTTATATAGCTTTAATGCTATTCCTATAAAGATACCTATGTCATTCTTTACATACATAGAAAAAGCAATTCTCAAATTCATTTGGAACAGTAAGAAACCTAAAATTGCCAAAACTCTACTAAGCAAGAAAGATGAAACAGGCGGTTTTGACATACCAGACTTAAAACTATACTATAGAGCTGTAGTAACAAAGACAGTGTGGTACTGGTACCAAGACAGGAAAGAAGACCAATGGAATAGAATAGAAGACCCTGAAATAAACCCTCAAATATTTAAACATCCGATTTTTTAATTTTTATTTTTATTTTTGAACAACCATACAAATTTTTAACAAAATAATATAAAATGTGTATAGTTTCTGGATACTAGATTTACCCCCAGGAGTGCTCCCCACAATTTCTCTCCCATATGCCTCCCTTTCCTTACCCACAATATCTCTAAAAAAGTATTAGGCTGTATAACATTACACCTTATCTGGATTTTTGACAAAGGGGGACAAAATATTAAATGAGGAACAGACAGCCTTTTCAACAAATGGTGCTGGGCAAACTAGACAGCCACTTGCAGAAAGTTGAAATTAGACCCATATCTTTCTCCTTGCACAAGAATCAAATCAAAATGGATCAAGGAGCTAGGAATTAAACCAGCTACCTTGCAACTGATGGGAGACAAATTAAGTCCAACACTTCAACATTTGGGAGTAGGCAAAGACTTTCTCAACATATCTCCTAAAGTGAAGGAAATAAAGTAAAAATCAGTGAATGGGATGCCATAAAGCTAAAAAGCTTTTGTACTGCCAAGGAAACAATCAAAAGAGTCAAGAGGTTTTCTACAGAAATGAAGAGAATCATGGGCTATGATTCCTCTGACAGGGGTCTCATATCCAGAATCTACAAAATCCTCAAAAAACCTCAACTACAAAAATACTATCAACCCAATTAATAAATGGACCAAAGAGCTAAATAAAAACTTCTCACCAGAGGACATTGATCAAGCCAATGAATACATGAGAAAGTGCTCTAAATCTCTAGTAATCAGAGAAATGCAAATGAAAACTACATTAAGATATCACCTCATACCACTCGGAATGGCAAACATGAAGAAAATAAACAAAAATAGATGCTGGAGGGGCTGTGGAGAGATAGGCACACTAACACACTGTTGGTGGAGCTGCAGACTGGTACAGCCCCTCTGGAAAAGCAGTGTGGAGAATCCTCAAAAAACTAAGGATGAGTCCACCATATGATCCTGCTATTCCTCTCCTGCGTATTTTTCCAGGGGATTTAGAATCAGCATATTATAGTGACACAGCAATATCTATGCTCATAGCAGCTCAATTTACAATTGCTAAATTATGGAAACAACCCAGATGTCCCTCACTAGATGAAGGGATCCAAAAACTGTGGTACATATATACCATGGAATTTTACACAGCAATTAGAAACAATGATATTGCAGCCTTTGAAGGTAAACGGATGTCTATGGAAGAAATTATGCTGAGTGAAATCAGCATAACCCAGAGAACCAAGGGTTGAATGTCTTCACTCATCTGTGGAGGCTGGAACTAGACCCTGGCCATTGAGAAAGGTGGTCTATTATCATGTGTTAAATCAAGATAAGGTGTAATGTTATACAACCTAATACATTTTTAGAGCTGTTATGGGAAGGGGAAGGGAGGGATAAGGATGGGTAATTGGGAGGGACACTCTTGGGGGTAAATCTAATCTTCAGAATCTATATACATTTTATATTATCTTGTTAAAAACTTGTTTGGTTGTTTAAAAAATAAATTTCTCAATTAAAAAAAGAAAGACTTGTTGAATGACTACATCTGAGAATAGATACATATTTATTTCAAGAAAATAATAAAGCTTATCATTCATAATATGTTCCATACAATACTGCATTTTTCCTAAAGAATATAAATTTTGGAATGAAAAACAGATTATGCTGAATGGTGCAGACTAGCATTCTCCTACCAAATTATTAGTAATTTTGTGTCAGGGACTCTTATTTATTTGTGTTTATTCCCTCTTCTAGTTCTTTTGTTTTCAACAGGAATTTTATTGTATACCTAAAGCATGGTAGTGTGTGTGTGTGTGTGTGTGTGTGTGTGCGCACATGCACATATGTGAATGCACTGGGATCAAATCCAGGACCTCATGCATTCTGGGGAAATGCTCTATCACTGACCTTATACCCCATCCCCTCCTCTATTAATCCTTACCCTGATGTTTCATTCTAAGACTTAGATATTTACTGAAAAAATAACTATATTTTATTTATAGAAATGTAATCCACAGAGAATTATTTACAAACTCATTTTCATCTCTGTTCAGATTTTACAGTAATTTATACTCCTTGGTCTCTTGTCTCCCTGTAGAAGTTTCAGCATTTACCAACATTCACTTATTTAACAAAATTTTATTGAGAATCTACTCCATATCAAAAACTGAGATAGCCTCTGGGAAATGCAAATTGTAAGCAAAACATTATCCCTACCCCTCAGAGAGCTTGTTGGTCTGATGAGGAAGAAAGACTAGTCAAATAATTCCACAAACGGATGAAAATTTGCAATTTGGCTAAATTCTACAAAAAATATAGTGGCATTAACTGTGACTGTAAAAACAGATTTTTACTCAGAGTGATTAGGAAAAACTTAATAATTACAAGAATATACAGGCAAAGGAGAAAAAATTCCTATAGACAGAACAGCATGAACAGTATAGCAAATTTCTGCGTGCACATAAGTCTTAATTTATTCACTCTCCTTTCAACCCCAGGTTTTCAGTGAGGACCAAATATGTTAACTTCCTAGATGAGGGAACAGGAGATCAGAAGATGGAAGTGGCTCACTGCAAAGTGAATTTTCTACACAAATAGGAAAAACAGATGCAGTTGTTAGGATCTGGAGAGGATCTCCTCCCCACCTCCCTTCTTTCTTTAAAGAAGCTTTTCTGAGTCTCACCAAACAACAGGAAGAAACACTGCTAGCATGTATTAAACTCACAAACGTTTCTATATTTCAAGGCTTGTAACAACTAATGTGGATGGAAACGACTAACTGCCACTCGTTCATACAGCACTCCGTTTCTGGGAGGCGATGTGGAGCTCCAACGGCTGTAAACTCTTACCTTCTGTGCTGCAGAACTAGAAGGGAGAAAAACGGTCCTATATATGGGAACCACTAGACTCTACCGCGGTCTACCCAGCCCCAGTTCCGCTTCCTCCTGGTCGGACTGATTTTACTGACGTACCGGAAGAGTTCTTCAGAGCCACTTCCGGTTGCTCCGTACTAAAATGCGGAGTCGGAGGATTGCTCTGCTTCTTACGTACAATACAAACCAAGCAGACAATTAACACCTAAGTTTAACTGTCCTTTTTTATTAAGCTAAGTGAAACCTCTGTCACTAAAGCCTGAGAAAAGTTGCAGCTGCAGAAACGGTTTTGGAAACGCACTTGACTTCCTGCTTCCCTAATAGGAGGCGCTGTTTATTGTATAAACAAATCCAAACGGAAAGAGAATGGAGAGTAGGAAGTGGAGTTTGTGAAGATTTTACTTTTATAATTTTCGTCTTTAGGATAGAACTTTTCTCTGCGATTTCTGGCAAACTAGGTTGGTATTGCTATGATTCTTCCAGAGCAGCTCTTAAGCTGATCTGAACATTTATCATGTTAGCAGGGGAAGCCTCATGGGTAGTATTAACCTTCAAGTAGTGTAAAGAGCATTTAAAATACATACATTTTAAAATTCATCCCTCCTTGGCTACATGAAGTGTAAATAGAAGCATTTTTCTGAATGGGATTAAAATACACTGCATTAGGAAGTAACACAACCGTTAATTTATTCCTGTATGTTACTTTAAAAAGGTAAGTTTGTTAGCATATATCTGTGGTTTGGTTGTGTTGGTTATACTTACAAATAAATTAATTATGACTTTTGAAGTGGAAATATTACATGTGAGTGTTGCATTTGTTACTGAGCGCCAAAATAACAGTATCAGATGTTGCAAACTGGTGCCTCACCTTTGAACAGGCAAAGGTCAGAAAGAAGAATAAAGTAAATCTGACTATTTCAGATACCTTAGAGCATTCCAGAAGAATTATCCAAAGACTGGGGGTTTTAGCAGAAAACTTCCAAAAAGATATAATTAACCAAACTGCTAGTGCAGAAAATGATTTAACTGAGTATAATCATTGGTTAAAGTAATTTGCATAATCAGAGTAAAATATTATTTTCCATTTCCTCAGCTTTTCGTTCTCTTTTGAGTTCCTTTTTCCTCTCCCAGTTTTCATGATACTTTGAGTTTAATTTTTTTATCATCTTCAATATAGGATAGGGTCAGGTTGCTGAGCACAGAAAAAGTGCTCAATTGGCAATTCACTGGAGAATGTAACTATATATCAAAGGGAAATGAAACTAATATATTAAGATAAAAATACTTTTCCCTTAAACTAAAAGCCTACAATATTAAAATAAGGGGATGATTCAGAAGGCAGAGCAGTTTTGTATGCTAAAACATTCATGTATGTGTGTATTTGTTCATATAGGTGGGCTTCATTAAGGAGGGGAGTACAAATACAAGTTGACAATTCCTAATCCAAAAATATGCAACCTGAAATATTCTGGTATTCAAAAGTTTTGAGAGCCACATGATATTTCAGATTTTGAGTTTTTGAATTAAGACACTCAATGGGTAAAATTTGTACAAGTATTCTCAAATCTGAAAAAAGTCCAAAATTTGAAATGTTTATGATCTCAGACATTTCAGATCTAAATGATACTTAAAAAATTGAACCATTAAAATCAACTCAAGTGAGCATCCATTCAAGTTTATTTAATGAGTACTAAATGCAAAATAGTATTGTATTTAACACAAGTTAAAACTAGGATTAAATATTTCCAAATTAGTACAATACACAACTCTTCTTTTTAAACAGATATCCTAAACAAGAAAAATCTAGTCAGATAGAATAGTACTTTTTAAAGAAGCAACTAATTAGAATAAATACAAAAGCATCTTTTCTCCTAGATCCTGTTTCCCCTGCCCCAACATATGGATCAGAAAGTTTGACTTTTGTGTACTAATTAAACATAATCAGAGTTCAAAATTGGTTAAAACAAATTATGTATTTAGACAAAACCAAAAGTTTTAATCTCACATGTTGATTTTCTGTCCAGTATAATTGCTTCTTTCTTCACTCTATTGCTATTTTCTCTTGTATGAAGCCATGCACACTGAATATGCGAATACATAGAATATTCTCAGGCTACTGTGTCACTCAGAATTTAAGATTGATAAATATTCAATTGAAAATCATGTGATAGTTTTCTTTCATATCTCATTTAATAATGCAATATTAACAAAGGCTTCATTTGGAAGCAAAATAGAAGTTTTTAGATTTTACAATGTCTGCAGAATATAAATAAATAATTTGTCACTGTGTATCTTTTGAATATTTTGGTTTTTTTCTTAACTGTTAGGTGTTCCAAATTTTTTAGTAAAAATTCCTTTGAAGTTTTTTTTTAAGAGAGAGAGAGAGAGAGAGACAATGAGAGAATCAATTTTATTTAGCTTTTCATGTGGCTTTCATTGCTCCAACACTTCATTGTGTACATGGTGCTGGGGTTTGAACCTGTGTCCTTGCACATGCCAGGCAAGCACTGTAACTGCTGAGACACCACTCCAACCCTCTTTTGAAGTTTTATGGGGCTTTCTTATCTTGAAATTCAGCATAGTTGTGTTTTAATTATTTTTCTGGGAATAAGAGATGAATGGAAGCCCAATTTAAAAATATGTTGAGTTATATTGAGTTCTCTGAGAGTTTATTTGATTAAACAAGAGGTCTTATTTACTAAGGGAACAATGAATTTTTTAGTAGGGTTGATACTTAGATGCAGGTTATTCCTAAATTATCCTAAGGCCAAGAGTTTCAACTTTGAAACAATTTTGAGATAAAAAAATTCTATTATCATGTGTTAAATCCGGATAAATTGTAATGTTATACAACCTGATTAGAGATCTTTTGGAAAGGGGAGGGGAGGGATCAGGGTGGGTAATTGGGGGGCACTCTTGGGGGTAAATCTAATCTTCAGAATCTATATACATATGATATTATTTCATTAAAAACTTATATGATTGTTCAACAAATTTCTCAATAAAAAATTTGAAAAACATTGATATGACATGAAAAAGGGAAATAATTCATAATTAAAATCTGAAAATATTTCTTTTTTTTTTTACTTTACAAAAATACAGTTAAATTTTTATTCCAGTTTAAAGAGTCAGGTTATTCTTGTCCAACTACAAAATATTAAATGACATAAATAAATACATAATTAAATTTGTTGTTTTCATATAAACTTGAAGGAGATCATTGTTACAAACAATGTAAGTTTGGAAACAGCAACTTGGTAATGAAAATATTTCTTACATGGTAATGAAAATACCATTATGATTTGGAGATGAGTTGCTCCCCAAAAGCTCCTGTAAATGCAGGAATGTTCAGAAGTGATATGATTTGATTGAGAACTGTAACCTCATCAGTCCACAATGGAATAACATTCAGCTATAAAAAAGAATGATATACTGTCATTTGTATTTTAAAAAGGGATGGAAATGGAAGATATTATGTTAAGAGAAATAAGATGCAGAAAGTCAAATTCTGCATTTATATGTGAATTTATATGTAAATGTTAAAGAAGAGGTTGATTGAAATGTATATTAGTGATTACTAGAGCCTGGGAGTGTAGGAGTGATGGGGGAGGGTGAAAGAGTGGATGAAAGGTACCTAAACACCATTACATAGAAGTAGTAAGTTCTAATGTTCTAGAGAACAATGTAGGGTAGAACTGTAGCTCACAATAACCTATTACATATTTCTATGAACAACTAGAAGAGAGGGACTAGAAGGCCCCAAACACGAAGTAATGTAAAGGAGATGGAAATGTTAATTACCCTGATTTGATCAGTACACATCACATACAAGAATTGAAACATCACTCTTGTACTCCATAAGTATGTACAATTATTATGCTCAGGCAAAAATTAAATTTGTACAATTAAAATAATAATTTTAAAATACTCAAAATATCTTCAAATTGTTAAATGCTTTAATTGAAATTTAAAGTACACAGTAAGTGTACTTGTTCACATTTCAGTTATCCCCATGAACTCTCAAGAATTGCTGTATAAAATGAATCCAACCATTTTGTATATACACAAGACACTAACTTAAAAAAAGAAAAAGAGAAAAGTAAAGAGCTGAAAGATTAGTAGAGTAGAGGGAAAGGAACAGGGGCAGGGAGGAGAGGAGGGAAATGGGAAAACTGGGGGCTGAATTAGAGAAAATTATATTCCATTCTTTTAAATTATATAAAGATAAATCCTAAAGTTAAATATGACTAAAAACAATTTTAAAAATTAATTCTTTAATTTTGGCTTTTGAAATAATTAGATGCTTTCTTCCAAAGGATCCACATAGAAACAGATAAATAATAAATCTAGCAGTTCATCAATAAGTCCACTGAGCTCACAGTAAACTGTATAACCACACTGATATCTATTAATTTGCCAAGAAGAATATACATCAGTTTACAGTCACTCATGGTCTGAGTTTAAGAATTTGCCATTGCTTATAAATAATGCCATAGTATTTATATGCAGGAGTCACTGAACTATATAAAAATGCAATATGCTTTCAAATAAAAAATTCTCTATAAACTTCATGATCTCTAATTTCCACAAATGATAGCTATGACCTATCTAACTGTGTCTAAATAGGAAAGGAACTTGAAAAAATAGGTCTTGAAAATAATATACATAAATATACATATTTATCTCTCTGAAGAGGTACTAAACATGTAGGAATCAAAAAGGAACTTCTCATTTCCCACCAAAATAACTTTCATGAACTTAATATTCAGAGGTAAAAATTAAAAATTAAAATTAAAACAAATAAAGGGAAATATTATGTAGCAAAACACCAAAATTGGAACTTGCTGAAATATTAGGACTTCACTAACATTTGGCTGATACCTATGTATTCCCAGTGAACCCTGTAAGAACACATTTTGTTCTAGTAAGTATACAAATTGGAATTATTTTTCTCATGAATTTTATTTATTTATTTGGTATCAGAGATTGAACCTAGGGATGCTTAACCACTGAGCCACATACTCAACCCATCTTATATTCTACTTTGAGACAGCATTTCACTTGGTTTTGGGGGGACTTTCTAAGTTGCTGAGGCTAGTCTCAAACATAACAGAACATAACTTAAATGTTTTAAATTACCCTTTCATAACTTTACTTTTTCTGTGTTATTGATGAATTCCTGAGTTATATACCAATTTGTTAATTTGTTCTTCAGTAGCATCAGACCTAAATTTTATTCCATCTGCTAAAGTTTGTTACAATGAGTATGTTCTATTCCTAAAATTTCTTGTTGGTTATATTTATAAGCATCTGGGCTTTTTTTTTTCTTTCTTTCTTTTTTCTTTTTTTTCTTTTCTTTCTTTTTTTTTTTTTTTGGAACTATGGATTGAACCCAGCAGAACATAACCACTGAGCCACATTCCCACCCTTTTTCATTTTGAGATAAGTTCTCACTGTGTTGCTTAGGGTCTCACTATGTTGCTGAGCCTGACTTTGAACCTGAAATCCTCCTGACTAAGCCTACTAGTTGCTGGATTACAGACATGAACTATGGCACCTAGCATAACCATCTGTTTTTAAGTCTTATGGTTTTTGTTTCTTGCATAATTTATTGTTATTTTGTGAATGTAATGTCTTAATTCATTTCTGCAAGCATCCTAAACAGTCTTTGAATGTTATTTTATTGAGCTTTTTCATCACTGTGATCAAAAGATCTGACAAGAACAACTTTGAGAAAGAAAAGTTTATTTCGGCTTACATTTTCTGAGGTTCAGTCTATGGTCGTCCAACTTCATAACTCTGGGCCAGAGGTGAGCAAGAACATCATGGTGGAAGGACATGGCTAAGGAAAGCAGCTCAGAACACGACAACCAGGAAGAAGAGTGAGAGCTCTACTCACCAGGAACAAAATACAAACCCTAAAGTCACACCCCCAAAGACTTACTTCCTCCAGCCACATCCTACCTTCCTACAGTTACCACCCAGTTAATCTGTATCAGTGGACTAATCCACTGATTAGGTTACTTCTCTCACACTCTAATCATTTTGCCTCTTAACGGTCTTGTGCTGTCTTACATATGAACTTTGAGAGGCCACTATATATGTAAAACAAAACAAATAATACTTTTTAAAGTTGTTATCTTCTTTTTTCCTTCATCTCCTCACCTTTGTTCATTTCCTAAACCACATGAACATGGTCTGGAATTATGTCTTATAATAATGATTTGAGTTTCCTAACCAACATGATACCAGAAGTAGTACAATTGACTTCATCAAACCTGTTGGCCAGAGTTCAGTACTTACTCTGGAGGTTGTGCCTGTATTTTCTGGCCTTCTTAAGCCTATGACAAATTAATGAATAGCTTCAGGAATCTCCAGAAAATAGTTTTTCAACCTGTCATGAACAAGATAAACCTTTCCTAACTCTAGGCTCTAAGTAGCTTTATAAAATTATTTTCTATGTACAGAACATTTTGTTCCTCAAAGCCCATAGCAGTCAGACTAATGGCAGCCGAATTCTAGTTTCCCATCCTATAGCTCAGAAATCCAAGGTTTCATCCCTACGATTTTATGTCAGTTATATTTCTGTTCTGCATTATTTAATTTTCTATTTTTATTTGTTGGCTAGCATTTCTGTATGCAGGGCAGAGCATGGTACACAAAAGCATAAATTCACTTCACCAGCTTGACCAGAGAACCCTTAGTGATTTTCACTTTTTGAGTC
Organism: Aplodontia rufa; assembly: GCA_004027875.1. Lineage (NCBI taxonomy): Eukaryota > Metazoa > Chordata > Mammalia > Rodentia > Aplodontiidae > Aplodontia > Aplodontia rufa. The sequence goes on along the minus strand of PVKS010015462.1, from coordinate 14,115 downwards.
TGTTTTAATATTATATAAACATAAACTATACTCAAATAATATTATTAAAATATTACATGGATTTTGAAATGAAGTAAAACTTTTGGCTGAAGAATGTACAATTAATCAAGCACTTTGAAAATACTGAAATCTGTGGAAAACAGATTTATTTAGGAAAATTATATGTGAAAGAATTCTGCTTCTATGAGACAATTTCATTTTGAATAAAAAAAAACACAATATAGTAATATGTTTATTTATTTTAGGAGAATTATATAAAATCTGACAGACCAATTCCATTTCTTATGTATTTGGTATGTTTGATTTCAGCATATAAATCTATTTTAAATGACTTATCTATTATACATGTCTTAAATATATGTAAACACATCTGTATAACATTTTAAGATTTTCATTGTTTAGTATCTAGTAAATTTATACCTTGATTAAAATTTAAAATCACATCATTATATTTTCCTTTAAAGTTAAAATGTTCATTATTAATAATTCCTAACAAAAGAAAATTTCACTTTCTTAAAATAATCTAATATAGGGTTTAAAGGGTGCTAATTTTGATCCAGTCCTAAAAATTGATCTTCATCTCAGATAAAAAGATATGTTGAACATCAAAATAAATGGTGATACACTGAGTTATAATCCAAATACTAAAGCAAATATCCATGAGTCCATATATAAAGAAGTAACTAAGTGTGGGAGAAGTGACAATTATTCCTTATAGAAGAATTTTTATTAATTAATATAAAAGGATATTTAAAATCACCATTAGAATACCACAATATTAACTGCTTGAGGAAATATCTTTCAGTGGATACTAAAATTAGTTTATGAAGAAACAATATTTGCAAAATTTCAAAGTGTCTTCCTTAAAGTGCTCATTAAATACAAACATAAAAATAATAACAGCAGAGAAGCTTGGCAGACATTCTCTTAACCAAGAGGTCAAGATAAACATCACCTTAGGGCTGGTGATGTAGTTTACATCTGGTGATGTAGTGAGAGGATGCTTGCCTAGCATGCATGAGGAGCATGGTTGGATCCCCAGCTCCTCAAAAAATTAACATCATCTTAATAATATTGAACTATGCATCCTTAAAAATTAATATGGTATATCTTACATGTTTTTATAATAAAAAATTAACATGACCAGTATTGTGATATACTGGTATCATGTATCTGCTAATAATATTCTCTGAGGACAGAATATTTTTGCAGTATTCGTCCTAATAATCCCCAATACAAGTCTAACCATGAGAAAACAAAATCTCAAACTGAAAGATATTTTTTAAAGATTTCTTTGTTTTTAAGAGAGGACAGTGAGAGAGAGAGACAGAGAGAATCAACTTTTTTTATTGAGAGATTTATTATAGAACAACCATACAAGTTTTTAACAAAATAATATAAAATATGTATAGATTCTGGATATTAGAATTACCCCCAGGAGGACCCCCCAATTACCCACCTTTATCCCTCCCTTCCCCTTCCCACAATATCTCTAAAAAAAGTATATTGTATAATGTTACACTTTATCTGGATTTAACATATGATACTAGACCAACTTTCTCACTGGCCAGGGTCTAGATCCAGCCTCCACAGATGAATGGAAACAGAGAATCAATTTTTATTGAGTGTTTCACATGGGTTTCATTGCTCTGACACTTAGCTATGTATGTGGGTGCTGAGGTTTGAACCTGTGTACTTGTGCATGCCCAGCAAGCGCCGTAACCGATGAGCCACCACTCCAGCTCCCCAACCTGAAAGATGTTTTAATGATACTAGTACTCTTCAAAAGTCATGAAAGATAATAAAAGACTAAGAATCTATTACAGATGATAGAGACTAAGGATACATAACAAGTGATGTACTATGGGATCCTGGATTGGACCTTCTAACAGAAAAAGGACATTGGGGGATAACTGGTGAAATCTGAACAAATTCCATAGCCTAATTAATAAAACTGTACAAGGGTTAATTTCTTAATTTTGATGATTGCATTATGGTTATGTAAGATGATGTTAGTAAGGGAAGTCAAATGAAAATTATATACAAACTCAAGCATTTCACAACATTGTTTAAAATTGCAATTAAAGGATTTATAAAGAGCTTAAATTCTTTATAAGTTGAAACTTTCTGTAGAAATGTAGGTTTATACATGCCAAAGTTTAAAGAAGTAATTGAAACAATTTTCCCAAACAAGTTAGATACTTTTAATTTTTAAAATAACAATCATTTTGTACAAAACACTCTTCAAGGATCTTGGTTTACAACTTTGAATAAATGCAAATAATTCTGATGTTACTTGACATTTTGGCAGAGTAATTATACTAATTATTTCCATTCTTTATCTTAATTTGCTTATGGAAAGCTGGATTTAATCTCAGCTAGTGTACAGCATTCATATGATAGCTAATTGATATAGAGATGTTCATAGTTTTTAATTTTCAGGTACAATAGGAATTTTCTTGGGAATTTGAAATCTAGATAAAAATTAGATTAGATCATCATTTAATTCAGTAGTTCTCACTTATGAACCCAGTGACAGTATTTTCACTTGTCTAAGGCAAAAATAAGAAAAGATAAAAATAAAATTTTCACAAAATTCTATATTTTTAGTTGAAGAACAGTTTCTGTCATGAGATTATTGTCTTATGTAATGGTGGTAGGAAATGACAGGTTTTATTTCTTTTAATGTGGAAAAATGAAAAGTTGAGAAATTTGTGTCTCCTTTGTGTGTTTTTGTGTGTGTACTTTACTGATTTATGAAATTCAAAATCTGAAAATTATTGCTTTACATCATTTTCTTTCCTTATCTTTGATATTAAATCAGGCTCTGTTGATTATGCTCACATCGTTGAAAATAATTAAATACAAGTAGTTGGAGAGCTCTTATTTAATCATGTTTTATTAACTAACAACAGTTTACCCATAAAATTAATTCTATGTTCTTTCTTCCTTAAAATCTCTAATTTCAGCTTCCCCTAACCAATCCTAATCCAAATACACTAAAACACTATTCTGTTTTGTATAAAAAAGACCTATACTCTAAATCAGCAAGATTATAACTTACAACTCAGGATTTATAACTCAATTTGTAGAAAATATTTAATAAGAAAAACCACTGATATTCTACATTTGCCTCACCCATTCTCAAAACATTAAAGAAAATATTGAAAATAGCCATAGGTTATACCAATTCTGCTCTAAGGATCTCCAACATTTAAGAAATAACTTAGCAATAAATTTTAGTATATTCCTGGCTACTAAGTAGACAGCCACATTGTACCATTTGGTATGAGTCATAAATCCAAGGTGAAGCATATATTAATAAATATGGTATGTTTGTGAATTATTTTTATAAAGACAGAGGGAGAGAGAAAGAAAGGGAGAGAGAGCAAGAGAGAGAAGGAATGAATCAATTTTTTTAATTGAGTTTTTCATGTGACACTCACTGCTCCAACATTTAGTTGTGTACGTGGTGCTGGGGTTTGAACCTGCAAACTCACACATGCTGGGCTAGCGCTGTAACCACTGAGCCACTGCTCCAGCCTTTAGAATTATTTTAATAAATACTATTCTACCCTATAATTTCAGGTATAAATATTGTTTCCACCCACAAGATCAGAAGAAAATGTCTCCTGTATAACATGAGATACATAATTAAAACCATTATAGCTAACTTTTAATTTTCAAGACAGAGATTTTGGCTATGTTGATGCTTTCATATTGTTTTTTCATTAATTTTAGAATAAGAAGTTTCAAGGACATATTAAGGCAAAAGATGATCACAAAACCTAACTTGTTTCCCTATTTACTTTTTTTTTAGTTTTTAAAAAATTCATTCAACATAGTCTTACATATTGGAGGGAATTGTTGTTACATATTCATGCATAGATGGATATTGACAAAGTAAGTTAAGGCTGATCCTAGTCCAGGATCTCCCATGTCTCCTCTGCTTTACCCCCACATTACAGATAGAAAAAAGCACATATATGTGCATTAATTTTTGAATTTTCTGATCCTCTCTGCCCACTTGTGTATAGTTGAGCTTCTCATGGGAGTGGAGAACCATTTACTTTTATGAGTAATGTACTGGAAATGCCATCACTTGAGAATACTCACAAAGGAAAAGACCTGTATGGGGCACTACCTGAAAATATATCTATTAAGGCCACTTAACTGGTATTAATTAATTAATTTTTTCATTCTAAGATGCCTGGCTTATTTTTTCTTAAATTTTACTTTTAATTGGTAGATAATAATTACATATACTTATTGAGTACAATGAAATGTGTTTTTTATTCATTGGTTATTTTGTTACACATTACAGTAGGATTTATTTTGACATCATTATAAATGCATGGATACCTTTTTATTTTGCAGTTGTTCTACACACTATAAAATAATTTAAATTTTCTATAGCACCTGATTGCACATAATGATTTAAATGTTCTGTAGCACTCACTAACTACAGCAGTCTTAATTTAGTTTTATCCTCATTCACTCTTCATTCCCAATATTCAAATAACTGTTCACTGACAAGGCAAGGATAGACATCTGGATATGAAGGAGAGAAATTTGAGATTTGCTTAAGACTGTAAACAACCATTAAGAAATCAATATCTAACTTAATTCTGGAGTATGTTCCCAAATTGAACATCTTTATTTTTACATCAGCCCTTACTCACATTTGTGAATAAATCAAATCTATTTTTTCTTTACTCTTTCTTCCCAGCATGGTTATCTGTGAAGATCACTATTCCCTAGGCATTTTGAATATTATGAATGATGACATGCAAGATATTGATTTAAAGATGATCCATCAGAGTAAAATCAGCTTAACCCAGAGATCTAAGGGTCGATTGTCTCCACTCATCTGTGGAGGTGGGGACTAGACCCTGGACAATGAGAAAGTTGGTCTAGAAACATGAGTTAAATTCAGATAAGATGTAATGCTTTACAATCTAATACTATTTTTAGAGTTATTATGGGAAGGGGAAGGGAGGGAGAAGGGAGGGTAATTGGGGGGGCACTCCTGGGGATAATTGCAATGTCCAGAATATATACACATTTTATACACATTTTATATTGTTTTGTTAAAATCTTGTAAGGTTGCTCAAAAATAAAAAATAAAATAAATAAAATAAAAAATTTTTAAAAAAAAGATGATCCATCAGGGACAACACTCTAGAAATTTCTTAATAATAAACTGGACCTTTGCTTGTCAAACATAATTGTTTCCAGATACATCAAAACTGTAAGCTAGTGTGTGTGTGTGTGTGTGTGTGTGTGTGTGTATGTGTGTGTGTAACTTTCTACTGGAAAATAATTTAAAGGCAAAATAAGGGCTGTCTTTATATAATTAAGCATCCCCTGGGCCAGGACAAATGAATTTCAAGGGGGAACCAAAATCAATGGCTCATTCATTATTTGCCTGTCAGAGGAGATAAAAACATAGAAGTCCCTATTGCATATGTTCTTATAGATGGTAACATTTCTTTAAACAGAGGTCCAAGCAGAAGGGATTACAGATGTATGAACTAGGGATCAGGATAACTATTTTGCACTAAGTAAACCAAGCCTCACTCTGGGTTTCCCATTTTCACCAAACTAGGTACCTTCTGTCTCTGCTAAAGCTGTCATCTTCTACCACTTTTATTTACATGAGGATGGGAGATCTTAGTGTACCAGGTATAGCATTGTGTTTCTCTTCTGTTACCGAGGGCTGCTAGTATGAGCTACATATACTCATCAGATACCTGGGCATGGTCCTCTGACCCCTGAGACATATTCCTATTAGAATCTGGTGGTAAATTGGATCTGTCCTCTGTTTTTACCTCTCCAATGGCATGGGGGAAAGGAAAGTTGGGCATAAAGCGTTTAAGAAACCGGAACTCACTATTGCCAGTGCCAGTGGCTGAGCACATTTCGTACGGACAAGGCTGGGATAAAGATCCATTGCCTCCTCCTTGTACCACGTTGTTAGGGAAGTTACAGTCATCGTAGAAGTGCTCTTGAATTGTGAACTTGTCTCTATGTTTAATCTTCTGGTAGATGTGAATAATGAAGATCAGTGTGACAGAGAGAAGAAACAGGAAGGAAAGCACAGCCAGAGAAATAACCAAATATTTAGTGGTTGAATTTACCTTTCTAGAATGCTTAGATCTATCCCAGAGCTGCAGATAGGGTTCTGAAAAGCCATCTACCAGCAGGATATTGAGTGAGGCAGTGGTGGAAAGAGCTGGTTGGCCATGATCCTGAACAAGAATAATCAGTTTCTGCATCATAGGGTCTCTCTCAGATATCTGCCTCAATGTTCGGATTTCCCCATTTTGTCGTTGAACAGAGAATAACCCAAGGTCAGTGGCTTTAAGTAGATGGTATGAAAGCCAAGAATTTTGACCTGAATCACCATCAACAGCCACCACTTTTGTCACCAGATAGCCTGCCTCTGCAGACCTGGGCACCAGGTCTTTACAAGGCAAGGTGCCATTCTGCAGTGGATACAAAATCATTGGACGGTTGTCATTGTCATCCAGGACAACCACTCTGACAGTAACTTGGCTACTCAGTGTCAGGAAGCCCCCATCAGTTGCCTTTACTACAAACTGAAAATTTTGAATGGCTTCATAATCCATGGTTCTCAAAGCATAGAGTTTCCCATTGTCTGAATTTATGGAGATGTAAGCGAAGACTGATAGATCACCACTTTTTGGAGGCAACAGAGAATATGTTACTTGCGCATTCTCACCCAAATCTCTATCCTCAGCGTGGACTTTACCAATAAAAACTGCAGGGCTGTTGTTTTCTCGAACAGTCAAGATGTAGGAATCTTCCTGAAACACTGGAGGATTGTCATTAATGTCAGATATTAGCACCTCTATCACAGTCTCTGTGGACAGGCTGGGTGGCCCAGTGTCCATGGCAACAAGAGTGATATTATAGCCTGAGACATCTTCGCGATCCAAGATTTTGTCAGTCACCAGTGAATACGAATTACGGAATGTAGGTTTGACTACAAAGGGAAGGTCTTCTCTGAGCAAGCAAGTGATTTTTCCTCCCACTCGGATGTCACGGTCTCTGATAGTAAACAGGGCCACTACAGTCTGTAGTGGCGAGTCCTCAGGCAGAGGGCTAGACACAGAGGAGACCATCACTTCAGGAGGATTGTCGTTTACATCCATCACTTCCACTAGGACTTTGCTGTGGGCAGAGAGGCCTCCTCCATCCGTAGCTTGAACGTCAATGTCATATGTTTCTATAGCTTCAAAATCTAGGGGCCCTCGGAGTCGAACCTCTCCTGTCCAAGAGTCAATCTGAAACGTCTGGAGAATCGCTTCTGGGTTTTGAGCTAAAGAGTACGTTATCTCCTTGTTGGTGCCTTCATCTAGATCGGTGGCAGTCACTCTGGCCACGAAAGAACCATTGGCACTATTCTCAGGTACCTGAGCTCGATAGACCAGCCTGGAGAACTTAGGCACGTGGTCGTTGACGTCCAGAACCACCACGTGGATGTGGGCGGTGCCAGACTTGGGCGGGGACCCGCCATCCACTGCCGTAACTGTCAAGTTAACTTCAGCCTGTTCCTCTCTGTCCAGGGGTTTATCCAGCACTAGCTCAGCATATTTGGGTCCGTGGCTTCGGAAGCGGGTGTGCAGGTGGAAATATGGGTTAGCGCTTAGAGTGTAGTTTTGGAGACCATTGAGGCCCACGTCCAGATCCTGGGCGCTCTGCAGAGGAAAACGTGAACCCAAAGGAGTACTCTCTGGAATCTTTAAAAGTGGTTCCTTGTTTTGGAAAATTGGGACATTGTCATTGATATCAAATACTCTAACTTCCACACGGAAGGACTGCAGCGGCTCCCCCAGGACAATTTCAAAGTGCAGGACGCATGGGTCAGCTTTGCCACAAAGTGACTCTCGATCCAGTTTCTCCTTCACGAACAAATCTCCTGTCTTGCGGTGGAGCCGGAAATGCAGCTTGTTGCCCTCCGAAACTAATCGCGCTCCGCGCGCAGCCAGCTTCCCTACCTCCAACCCTAGATCCTTAGCCACATTGGCCACAAATGAGCCGCTCTCCATTTCCTCCGCCACGGAATAGCGGATGGTGGCTGCACCCCCCACGGATACACACCAGAAAAGGAAAAGAGACCCCACTTGCCTGCTTTGCAAAGGTTTTCTCCGCACAACCGCCATTAGTTCCCACAAGTGCACTCCCTGCAGCTGCCGCCAACTGTTGAGGATATACTTTCACTTTTCGCAAGTGGCTCCTGCAACAGGGGCTTTCCTGCTGCACTAATCTCTAATCCAGCGCCACCAAAGGCTCGCAGAGCTGGTAAGCATTCAGCAACTCGCCTCCCCAGGCTATCGAATGTATTAATAGATGTGTTCTCATTCCGGAGAGTTTGGCAGAGGTTGCAAGTTTGTTGCCAAAGCAACGGTAGACTCACCTGTTAATTCCCTTTCGGCGCGCGGGAGGGGGGGGAGGGATCCTTGGGAATTGAAAAGCCAATTAGGATGCTTGCTCAAGCTGACGTCACTGTATCTGCCATCCAGCTGGGGCCACTGTAGTGATGGGCAAACTACCAGTTTCAACTGCGGGTGCTCGCTCCAGCGTCCTCCCAGAGACCAAGGAAATAGCAAAAATAATCCTGGAGCGTCTTCTGGAGCCCACGCGGAATATATGAGGCAGCAGGGCTATCCCGGGAGAGAGCAGCAGGGATGAGGGGGAGAGGGGAGCTGGAAAGAACAGAGGAAGAGGTCAGTAGGAAAAGGAAAGGGAAGAAGCAGACATCCTTCAGCAACCTGAGGTGCAGTAGGAACACTGATAGAAGAGTAAGAGAACTGGCCTCTTGATTTGTACAGATCCATTCCCTGTCCCAGATCCCTCAAATAAGTAGGAAGCAGTTTGTTGCTTGTCACTTATGATTATTATGGCAGCAATATTTATTGGGTATGATTTCTGTGTATCAACACTGTGATTTACATACGTTATTTAATTCAATCCTTACAACAAGTCTATGAGGAAGACATTCTTTTTTTAATATGAGAAAACTGAGGAAAGATTATGTCACGCTCCCAGTTTCCATACTTTGTAAATATTAGAGAGAAAATTTCAACTTAATTTTGTTCAACTCCAAAGTCTACTCTTCAATCAACGCATTGCTGTTTCCCAGGTAATACAGTGGGTAAATCAAATGAAGGGAAATATTTGGCTTTGGATTCCAAAACAGAAAGATTGGCTTCAATCCTTTCCCATTACTTTAATTTTTTTCTACTAACTTCCTATCCTTTAGTCCCTTTCCTCTGCTGATCTTCCTTTGATTGTTCTTATTGGGGCTTTATGATTATACATAGTTGTTGGGTTAGTCCCAACAAGCTTGTATATGCATGTAAATCAATTTTGGTTCATAATCTCCCCCAATTTTTCTCCCCCTTTTCACTTGCATCCTTCCTCCTCTTTACTCTTCCTTTAGTTAGTCTGTTCATTTGTATTTGATTGGTTCTTTATGTAATCTTATCCTTCTCGCCCACTTTCCTTTGTTTTATGCTAACTTCTGCATTAGAGAAAATATTCAAAATTTGAGTTTACTTAAACAGATGAAGAAACTAAGGTTCATTTCATTCAGCTCTTCATAATAGTGTAAGAAATAGAACTTGTCTTCTGACACCCTGTCCCAGGCTCATTATTAAAACCTTTTGATTTTGCATTTGTGGTCATCATTTTAAATCTTAGTTTCTATACAAACAGTTACTATCATAAGAGAAGCCTAGTTTTTTGAGGATTCTCCACACTGCTTTCCAGAGGGGCTGTACCAGTCTGCAGCTCCACCAACAGTGTGTTAGTGTGCCTATTTCTCCACAGCCCCTCCAGCATCTATTGTTGTTTCTTATCTTCATGTTTGCTATTCTGACTGGTGTGAGGTGATATCTTAATGTAGTTTTCATTTGCATTTCTCTGATAACCCAGAGAACCAAGGGTGGAATGTCTTCACACTCATCTGTGGAGGCTGGAACTCTATAGATTCTGGCCATTAAGAAAGGAGGTCTATTATCTAGTGTTAAATCCAGATAAGTTGTAATGTTATACAACCTAATACATATTTAGAAATGTTTTGGGAAGGGGAGGGGAGGGATAAGTGTGGATAATTGGGGGGCACTCTTGGGGGTAAATCTAATCTTCAGAATCTATATTCATATGATATTATTTCATTAAAAACTTATATGATTGTTCAACAAATAAATTTCTCAATAAAGAAGAGACGCCTAAACCATATTTTCCAAGTGAGAACAAAGTGAATAAAACAGAAAGTATACAAAATATTAATGGCATCATTATATGAGAGTGTTCAATCTCTATCACATATCTTAACACCTGTATAAGTGTACATCCCTAAACTGTTTATTTTTGCCTCAAAATTATATCTAAAGTGTATAGCAGATAATTCCTTGAATCTGATTTATTTCCTTCATTATTTATCTCAACATAAGATTGATGTTGTTATGTTTAACTATTTGATTTATTTGCATTACCACTTTGTAGAATTCCAGTTGTATTATCAATGCCTTTCAGCAAAGGCAGTAAAGAACACACCTGCATTTGGACAAAGTTGTATTTACTGATTTACTGCAACTAAGGAAGCTGACCATAGAGAATAATGGGACATCTCAATAAGAAAGTTATTAGAAAGAACATATGGTATTTAGTTTTGTGTTTAGTGATTTTTTATTTTAAATTTTTTTTATTTTTGAACAACCATACAAGTTTTTAACAAAATAATATAAAATGTGTATAGATTCTGGATATTAAAATTACCCTCAGGAGTGCCCCCCCAATTACCCACCCTTATCCCTCCCTTCTCCTTCCCACAATATCTCTAAAAAAGCATTATGTTGATTTTGAAAAGATTTTTTTTATCTTTTTAAAATTCATTTGAAATAGTCTTACATATTGGAGGGAATTGCCGTTACATATTCGTACATATATGGATTAAGGCCAATCCTATCCAAGGTCTCCCCCCTTTGACCACTCCCTGCTCCCCTGTCTCCCCTGCTTTACCCTCGTGTTATAGGTAGAACTAATCCTATATATGTGTATTAATTTTTGAATTTTCTGATCCTCTTTGCCTGCCTATGTGTAAGTTGGGCTTCTCATGGGAGTCAAGGGTTCCCACCTGTGTTGATAACTCCCCTAATCCCTCTCTCCCCTCCCTGTCCCCCTGCCAGCTTCATAATTATGGTACCCCAACTTATGTAAAAATTCACCTATGTTTAGTTTATTGTTGAGCTTAACTAACTTTCTATCTGTCTTAGATTTTACTCTAGATTCCACATATGAGAAAAAACTCTCTGCCCTCAAGTCTCTAAGTTTGGGATATTTCACTCAGCATAATTTTTCCATCTCCATCCATTTGGCTACAAATGCCATGATGTCATTCTCTCTAATAGAAAAATATAAATATATATTCATAGTTTTTGAATCTACTAGTCCAGTGAGGGGCAACTGGGTTGATTCTATAGTTTAGATATAGTAAATTGAGATTCCATAAACACTGATGAAGCTGTATCTCTGTAATATGCCAATTCAAGCTCTTTTGGGATAATACCCAGGAGTGGGATAGCTAGGTCATAAGGTGGCTCCAGCCCTGGTTTTTTCAGGAGTCTCCACACTGCTTTCCAGAGGAGCTTGTAGTCCCACCAACAGTACAAGCTTATATTCCCACCAATAGTGTGATAGTGTTCCTTTCTGATTTGAAAGAGATGTGAAGTAAGAGTTTGCTCCATATTGGATGTTGTAATAAGTGTAGCTAATACTATGATGGGTATATTAATAATTCTTATGTATAAGATGAGGTGAACAGGTTGAGACTAATATTTTTATTGACAAATAAGCTAAGTTTCTAATATTTGCCAGGATAGAAATGTTTGGTCATTTTTATGGATTGGATTATGCTCTTTTTTGTCTGTATTTAGATTTAATTATGGTGTGCTCTTGTTTTTCTCTTGATCCATCATACAGTCACCTTTCTTGATGTTACTAAAATTGAAATTATTTTTGTTCAACAAAACACTGTGAACTATTGCTGAATACAAGGCCAATTCCTGGATGTCAAAGACTGCTTTTGTCCTTTTCAGAATGAATGCACCAAAATTCATTTATCTATTCTATTCTATATATTTTTGTACATATCACTTTGTGAATATGTTTACACATTGTGAAGAGGAAGAGTGCATACCTAGAAGTGACACTGACGTCATAGGGTATGTTCTTTTTCAGCTTTATATGGTATTGCCAAACTGTTTTCTACAAGACTGCATACTGTCATCAGCAGTATAAATTTTAATTGCTCACATACTTTCCAACATTTTATGTCTTAGTCTTTTCTCTGCTGTCAATAATGCAAACACAGATGTGGTAATTTATAAAGAAAAGAGGTTTATTTTGAGTTGTTATTCTAGTTCAAGATCAAGGAGTTCCATCTTGTGGTAGACTCTTTGCTGGCAGAGTTCCAGGCAACACAGGCCATCACATGGCAGGAGAGGCAGAGAGTATAAGAGAGACCAGTTCCAAACTGACTATTTAAAAATCTCAAGATCTATCTACTTTTGAGATAACCTATTAATATATTAATTTCATGAATAATCTCCTGAAGGTTTTACATGGTCCTACCTTTTAATATCTTATAATGAGGATAACATTTCTTTTAAAAGTTTATTTAAGTTTTTTCTTTTATTAATGCACTATAGTTACACAAAATAATTGGGTTCATTTTGACCAAATCATACATGCATGGAAATTGATTTACTCCATTTCGGTCTCTGGTGCCACCCCCACTTTCCCGCCTCTCCTCCCTCAGGAAGAGAAGAGGGTTACATTTCAACATGAGCTTTGTAGAGAACAATCAATATTCAAATCATAGCACTTTACCTTATTATACCCATCCTGGTGAGTGTATTGTGTTCATATCTCACAGTTTAATTTATGTTATCTATGGTTATTAATCCCCCCATATAACCCAATCAATAAATGGGCAAATGGACACAACAGAGATTTGTCAAAAAAAAGTAATTCAAATGGCCAACAAATATATGGGGGAAATGTTCGTTATCTTTAGCACTCAGGGAAATGCAAATCAAAACTACACTGAGATTTGACCTCACTCCAATTAGAATGGCAATCATCAAGAATACAATTAATAACAAGTGGGGGTAAGGATGTGGAGGGAAAGATGCACTCATGCATTGCAAGTGGAACTGCCAATTAATACAACCACTTTGGAAAACAATATGGAAATCCCTCAAAAGACTAGGAATGGACTCACCATATGACCTAGCCATCCCACTCTTCGGTATTTATTAAAAAAATTAAAATCAGCATACTATAGTGATACATGCATGTCCTTGTTCATAGCAGCACAATTCACAATAGCCAAGTTATAGAACCAGCCCAGGTGTCTTTCAACACATGAATAGATAAAGAAAATGTGGAATATATGTGTAATGGAGTTTTACTCAGCTGTAAAGAAGAATAAAATTATGTCACATGCAGGAAAATGGATGGAACTAGATAACATCATCGTAAGCCAGACTCAGAAAGTCAAGGGTTAAATATTTTCTATCATATGTGGAAGCCAGAGGAACAAAAGAGAATCTCATGAAAATAGAGGGGAGACCAGTACAGTAGAGGAAAGGTATCAGGAGAAGGAAGGAGGAGAGGAAAAGATGAGGAATAAAATTGACTAAATTATGTTACATGAGTGTATTAATATATTACAGTGAATTCCACATTATGTATAATTATAGTGCAACAATACAATTATTTAATGTTGCTTTTCTTAATCTTTTTTCTTTCCTGATTATTTGCAATATATTTTTTTGTTTCATACTTGCATCAAATTTATATATATCTTTTGTTTTTCCTTTTTTTTATTTTTTATTTTTTTATTTTATTTTTTTTATTTTTGAACAACCTTACAAGATTTTAACAAAATAATATAAAATGTGTATATATTCTGGATATTGCGATTATCCCCAGGAGTGCCCCCCCAATTACCCTCCCTTACCCCACCATTCCCCTTCCCACTATATCTCTAAAAAAAGTATTAGGTTGTAAAGCATTACA
>PVKS010015461.1:0-45945 GCA_004027875.1 Aplodontia rufa | reverse complement strand
CCCCCGCCCCCCGCCCGCTGGCGGAAAGACTTAGTGGAGCCTCCAGCCAGACCCGCGGAGTTCGCCCCCGCGCCTCCCGCCACCCCTCGCGTCATGTGAGCGCGGCTGGCCTGTTCCCCGAGAACCTTTGAGAACCCCGCCCAGCCGCTGCAGCTTGCTAGCAGCCGCCAGGGCGGGATGGTGGGCCACTTCGTTACTGGAAAATGTGTGTTTACTGCCGGCTAGGTGGGTAGGTGACATGCGGAGGCCCATCTGGGCATCCCCTTCCCTGGGAGTGGCCCTGGCCACCTGGACTGCGTCCCAGCTCACAGCCCTCTCTCCCTCTTCTTTGGCTTCAGCGTTGTTCTGGGAGCTAAAGGGACCTGGGGATTCAAGTCCTACATAGCTGGGACTTGCCAAAGCTGATCTTCCCTGGAGAGGCTGCACTGGGGCTCGGAGAAGGGCGGCATTGTTGTGGTTTCTGCTCAGGCCCCCCATAGGGTCCCCATGTCCCTCTTCCTCTGGCAGCTGGGAGCCAACCCTGCGGGCTCCTCACACAATGCTCCTTCCTCCATCAGCCGTGTACCCAGCACCTAACTGGCCCCCACCACACCTTGGCTCCCACCCACCCCAGGATTCTGGCAATGGGCACTTGTTCCAAAATCCAGGTCAGAAGCGTCATTCCTGTTCAGGGCTCTAGAAAGGGCTTCCCATTCACAAAGTAGGAATTAAAGTGCCCCTGTGGATGGTGGCTCCCTCTGAGCTCTGCCACGCTGGCCTCCTTGCCATGCTCCAGCACACCAAGCTCATTCCCACCCCCGGGCCTCTTGCTCTCCCTCCTGCAGGTCCCTCAGGGCTCAGCTGAAATGTCACCTTGCCCCTCTCCCCCTCCGTGACACTCCCTCCACCTCCCTACACAGCTCTTCCTTTGGTGCACTTTTGGTCCCCTCTGTGTTATCACTTGTTCACGAGACTGTTGCCCTCTGTCTCCCACACACCTGAAAGCAGACACCACAAGATGTGGATAAATTTATTCCCCACTGTATCCCAGGTCCAGCAACTCAGTAAATGCTCCCTGAATGAATGAATGCACGAATGAGGCTGGACCAGGGCACTAAATGAGTTTGGCTTTGGAGTCCAAGTTCTAGTGTTGCTTTGAAACTTCTGCAAGGGCAACCTGGGGGGTTACTTGGACTCTCTGAGTTAGAATCCACTTGGCAGGAGGGCACTGAAGCTGCAGCTGGGCCTGGAGAGTGGTCTGCAAGGGTGGGCTCCTCCTCCTGTCCCTGGCACCCCCACCCAAGGTCACCTGGCCTTCTCTACCAGGAGGGCTAGATGGAGCAACTGGGCTGAACTCGGTGTCTGTTGCCCAGTCTCCACCCTGGGTCTTTCCAAGTGCTGTCCAGGGTGGAGGGAGCAAAGCGGGCACAGCCGGTGGCCGTGTCCCATCGGCAGGTGATGTTGTGAGAACCGCAGGCACTGGGGTTTCTGGCTGGAAGAGAGATGTTGACCAGCAACCATCCCTGAAGGGTTTTCCAAGTGGACCCAGAACCAACAAGATTCATGAGAATCACGCCAGTGATGTGGCTGGGTCCACGCCAGGGGTCACTCTGGGTTTCTGAGCAGTTGCTGGACTCTGGTGCTAGGCAATTGGCAATTCTAGGGGTTTGACGTGTTCCCTGTCCTCCAGGACATGAGGCATCCACCTGGGGGAGAAGGGTCAAGGCAGGATGAGGTTGGCACCAGAGCCAGCTGGGGACAAGCTACAGAAAGCTCTCAGGTGACACTTTGGAGAGAGGTGTCCTGCCTGGAGAGGGCAGCCTAGGGAAGGAGGCTAGAGAACAGGTGAGGCTGGGACATGAAGCGGGGCCTGAAGTGGACCATGCGGTCACCCGATCGGGACCAGAGAGGCCTGGCAGGGGCTGGAGACAGATCGGGAGGGCCCCGCTGTATTTCTGTTGGATTTGCAAGCCGATTGACAAGGTCTAACGTGTTCCAGAAGGATCTGGCTGCTGTTCAGGAATAGCCTGGGGCAGGGGCGCTGGGACGCAGTGGCAGCAGGGACATCTAAGTGGGCCATGGCTGTGGTCTTGCAGGGGGGCTGTGGCAGGCTGGGCCCAGAGTGGCGCCACGGGGGAGGGGAGGAGGGTCGGCTTCTGGATCTCAGAGGTTGAACCGACAGGGCTGTTGATGGATTGGGTGCAGAGTGAGAGAAAAAGTAGTGTGGAACAATGAAGAGCCCTCAGGGGCAGAGAGAAAACCCAGAGCAGCCAGGTGGGGTCCATGCAGCTGCCCAGGAGCCGGATCCTTTGCTCAGTGGTCTTGGGGACCTGGGGTGGGGCCTCAATGTCATCCACCAAATGAGGACAGCAGCACGCACCTGCATTTGTTTCCACTTCTGCCCCCAAGAAATGACCACAGGCTGAGTGACTTAAACCACAGAACTTTATTCAGAGGCTGGAAGTGTGAAATCGAGGTGCTGGCGGGACCACCCTCCCTCCAAGGGCTCTTCCAGCTCTTGGCGGCTGCTTCCCTCTGGTCTTGTCTCCAACTGCATGTGGCCTTTCTCTCTTCTGGGCATGACTCCTCTGTTTTTTGGAAGTCACTGGATTTAGGGCTACCCTAATGCAGGGTAAAGTCACCTTAAGAGCCTTCGCTATTACATCTGTAAAGTCTGTTTTTTTTTTTTTCCAAATAATGTCACAGAGGTTCTGGAGGTTGACTTGACATACTTCTTGGGGACACAAGTCACCCTACATTCCAGCCCTTGCGTAACTGTGAGGACTAAATCTCGAGCACCCAGAGGAGGCACACAGCGAGCCTTAGTAACGTGAGCCACGGCAGCCGCACCCTGCTCTCTCGGGGTCCAAGGATCCCCCAGCTCCTGCACGCATGCCGCAGCCACCAGCCCTGGTGCCAGGCTGACCAGGAGAGCCACTCACACATCCTCACCTGTCTTCCCACATGGGGCAAGGATGATCTCCATTGTCCACTCAATCATTTGATGTTGGGCACGGTGGCACACGCCTGTAACCCCAGAGGCTCAGGAGGCTGAGGCAGG
The DNA here is from genome assembly GCA_004027875.1 of Aplodontia rufa. Lineage (NCBI taxonomy): Eukaryota > Metazoa > Chordata > Mammalia > Rodentia > Aplodontiidae > Aplodontia > Aplodontia rufa. The sequence continues at coordinate 42,905 of PVKS010015461.1, read as the reverse complement.
AGGATCTCAAGTTCAAAGCCAGCTTCAGCAACTTAGCAAGGCCCTGTCTCAAAAAATAAAAAAGGCTGGGGATGTGGCTCAGTGGTTAAGCACCCCTGGGTTCATTCCCCAGTGCTGAAAAATAAAATAATCAGGACAGAGTGATACCTTTCCCTGCTCTTCTGGGAGGCAGACACCTCCCCATCTAGCCCAGGGCACACACCGTGCTCAGTGACTGCAGAGTGTGCATCCTCTGCGCCTCAGTTTCCTTGAGTGGGAGTAGGCGTGGCCCCGCCCGCCACCCTGTCTTGAGCTGTCAGGACCAGATGGCGGACTGCAACTGGTGCTGAGCACGGCCCAAGGGACCTCAAGCACCACGTGCATGTTGGGGCTGGTGGTCATTTCTGTGCCTCCCGAGGGGCCAGTTGCAGGCTGGACGTCTGCCTGGCGGAACACTCTGCCCAGCTCCAGGTTGTGGTCAGGATCTCGTGGGAGGGCGACACCGCCGGCTGATCTAATTTGAGGAGCTTCCTAACAATCCTCTCCCACAGCTGAGCCAGCCGCAGCCAAAACATTCTCTGCAGGCCGGAAGGGGCCAGGGCAGTGACAGCCGGTCTCACAGGGCTTCCTGGGAGTCCTCTGCCTATGGCTCAGTAGCTCTGCATGCAGGACAAGGAGGGACCCTGGAGGATCTAGCCTAAGCCCCCAACAGAGAGGCGCAGGGGTCTTTATGTCACCTCTGACCTCCTGCGGTCAGCATGGGAGATGTGTCATGAACCTGAGGTTTCACACAAATAGCTGCCAGCTGTTTCGATTATTTTGGTGGTGGGGTGGGGGCAGTACCAGGAATTGAACCCTGAGCCACATCCCCAGCCCCTTTTATTTTTTATTCTGAGACAGGGACTCGATTATTTGCTAAGGGCCTGGCTAAGTTACTGGGGCTGGCTTTGAACTTGTGATCCTCCTGCCTCAGCCTCCCAAGCCCGTGGAATTACAGGCTGGTGCCCCACGCCCAGCTGTTATGATTATTTTTAGCACAGCAGCAGGAATCGATCCCCCTTGCTCGGAGGAGATTCCTGTACCCTGAAAACTGAAGTCCTTAGGTGATGCTTCCCCTGGACACAGCCTTGATTGCGAGACCCACAGAATGTAGTGGCCTCCCGTCCCCATCCTTCCCAAAGAGAACAGACTGGAGCACCCAGACTTGGGAAATAGGGCTTGTGGCAGAGAAGGTGGATGAGATCCCAACTTTGGGAGAGGTGTTACGAGGCAGTGCCCAGGGGATGGGTTGTCTGGTGGAAGCAGAAGAGCTGGCAGGCTTTTTGGAGGTGCCCAGGGTGACAGACCGGACTGACAATGAGTGAGAGCCAGAAGGACCCAATGGCCTTCATTCCTGGGGAAAGTTTTAGCTGTTTTAGACAGCCACGGGCTCAGGTCAGGAGCAGCAGCTTCAAACTCTATTAGTATAGTATTAACCACAGACTTTGTAGAAGTGACTGGTGTAGCTCTGGATGATGGGGACAGGAGGCTAGGAGGACCTGGAGAATGTCCACCTCTCAGCAGCCCCAAGGCTCCTCACTGGCCCCCCAGGGTTCCCCGGAGCCCTCTTGGAAATCCTTCCTCTCCGAGAAAGCTGGCCGGTGGGGCACCTCCAACTCTCTGAGCATGTAGAGTTCCGGCTGGTCTCACCTGGCCAGGCTGTGACTGTGAACCAAGGCAGTCATCCAGATCAGGTGGAAGGACAGGGATGGAGCGATGGCTACAATTCCGCTGGTCACCCAAGGCTGCGTCTAAGGGGGGGCAAGACAGGGAACCCAGCTGGGGTCTCTGGGCCACCAGCACCCAATGGCCAGTCCTGTGGGGCAGAACCTCCCTGGACTGTGCTAATGCTGGTGTTCACTGTGCCCTTTGTGACTCTCCCAAGGCCCTTCCTAGTGGGTGCTTAGACCTTAACTCAGGGGCTGAGTGAGTTTCCTGAGTTCATGTAACTCCTAAGTGACAGATGGAAGAACTGAGCAGGTGCTCTGGCTCCAGACCCTGGGTTCTAGGCTGCTCTACTCAGGAGATGTGGACTTTCCTCTTTGGAGACAGGGGTGTGAAAGAGGGGAATTCACATGTTGAGCTAGGCTCTAAATGCATCTGTAGCTTTGGGGGGGTTTTGTTGTTTTTTTTTTTGTTTTGTTTTGTTTTGTTTTGTTTTGTTTTGTTACCAGGGATTGAACCCAAGGGTGCTTAACCACTGAGTCACATCCCCAGCCCTTTTTATATTTTATTTTGAGACAGGGTCTCACTGAGTTGCTGAGGCTGGCTTTGAACTTGCAATCCTCCAGCCTCAGCCTCTGGAGTTGCTGGGATTACAGGCATGCGCCACCACACCTGGCGCCTCTGTGGCTTTTAAGTGTGTGTGTGTGTGTCTTTTGGATGTCACCGCCCCTCCCCGGTGTGCACTCTTCCCTGTGTGTCTAGCTCCCCGCTCTCCCCCATTGCCTACTGCAGTGTGTGTGCCTGCCCCTTCTCACCTGGCGGCTTTGGATGGACCCCCTGCTGCTGGTGGTGCTGGGAGAGAAGGGGATGTGTGTCCTCCAGGCTGACCACCCGCCCGCCGTGGTCCAGCCTGCTGTGCGTCAGGGTCTCTGTGGCTAACAGGGCAGCTCCAGGTTCAAATCGCCCGTGGGACCCGAGCTGGTCTGCAAAGACCTGCCCAGGGACGTGGATCTTTCCGGGGCTGCCCACTGTAAGCAGATAAACAGATGTTCCTCCTGGGAGCCACCTGAGACACCCAGCTCATGTCGCTGGTGGAGGGTGCCCCAGAGCTGAGTTCCAGGCGCGGAAGCCACTTCCAGGCAGTGGGGTGAAGAAGGCAAGGCTGGGTAAAAAAGCCAGTGTCCTCAGTGTCCTCTGGGGAGCAGAGTTTTCTAGAGGCCTCCTGGGGCCAAAGCCACTAGAGATGTTAGTGGGGCTTTTCCTCTGTGCCTGGCCCACACTGGGTGCCAGGGCTACATGATATAATTCCCCAGAGGAACTTGCAAGCTCTCAGGGAGGCAGGGGTGTTAAGAAATGGGCCAGCAGCCTATGTACCAGTGGTCACAAACAGGGCCATCGTTAGCTCTGAGGACCAAGGGTTTCAAGTCACACTGTTTTGCTGTTATGAGCAGTGTGACCCTGAGAAAGTCACTTTGTCTGAGGGTGACCAGTAAAAGGGGAGTAAGTGTACCCATTCATGGGGTTGTAAGGATTAATGCGCATGTACTCAGCACAGTGCCTGGCCCAGGGCCAGACTTAATAGATGTTAGATATTGCGTGATGTTGGTGTTCCAGGAAGAACAGAAGGAGCAGTCAGGGGAACTTCAGAACTGGGAGGGTATTCAGGCAGGGTTCTGCAGGATGAGTAGGAGTCCTTGGGATGTAAAACACGTAAACAATGGGATTGTGGATAGGAGCCCTGAAGAGGCTGAGGCACAGGCTGAGGGACGAGCAGGGGCTGGCCCCACAGCACTGAGTTACCTGTGTGTGCGTAACCTATAGGGAAGCTTCAATGCACCTTCCACTGCTACAACCACAGACAACCCGTTCTCCAGACACTTTCCCCAAAGACGTGAGCAGTCGGCCGCCGTCCCCAGCACCTCTGCGCAGCCCATTCACCTGTTAAATTTGGGGAGTTGAATTTATCCCTAATGCTGCACCCCCTTTGTCCAAACATTAAATCCCTGAGCCTTTTTCCACATTGTGAGACGCTCATGCTTCCCGTGGTCGCAGGGGAGGGGCTGGGGATACTGTGACACTCTCAACCCATCCCCCATGGGGATCCCAACAGAGAGGGAGTCCTGGACACAGGAGGAGCCAGCTCTATGTGCTCAGTCCCCACCGGCCCCTTTGAAGACAGGAGATGAGTTTTCTCCTGCCAGGAGACTGGATGGAGCCAGAGGAAACCTCAGTTCAAATCCTAGCTGGTCATGCAGTGGCTGTGTGATCTCAGACAAGGTGCTCAGCCTCTCTGAGCGGCAGTTGCTGTATCAATTAAGTTATGTCCTAAGTGCCCAACTTAAGTGAGGTCCCCTTGTGTCTTCCTTACCCCACGTGACCTCGTTTGTGACCCAGACCCCTTGTTCTTCCATCCTCCCCCTCTGGAACAGGGGCTTCCTGACCCAGTGCTCTGCATTGGAACCAGCACTGGGCTCAGTGCCCAGCCCACTGGTGGATGGACAAGGTGGTTGTGATGGACATTGAGTGACATAAGGCAAAAGAGAAGGACCTTCTGGGTGGGAGTAAATGCTGGGTGCTGGACCCTTGGGGGTCGGAGCAGAATCCTTAAAACTCAGACTCTCCTGCCATGCCCGAGGCTCAGGGGCGTCTGTGGAGGGAAAGGCTCTGGGTTCGAATCAGTGAGTGTACTTTGGACTGAGTGAGCTCAGTACTGGGAATAGTGGGTCAGGGGAACCCTGGTCCTGCTGCTTCCAGCCTGTGACGAGGAGGGGGAAGGGGCTGAAGCGTACCCTTTGCCCCAGAGGGGGAGGGAGGCCAGCAGGTGTTGGCACCAGAGCCCTTACTTTATAAACCCAGCTTAAGAGTAAATCCCCTGCTCTGACCCTGCCCAGCTGCTCCTGTCCCATGGGCTAATTAATAGGGGGCCGGGTTGATTCCAGGCACCCATAAATCTGCCCCCTTGGCTCCTCCCACACTCGTTCAGACACCACCTCCCGCTGCCCGCCTGGCCTGCTGTGGCTCTAGGCGGGACGCTTGTACTGTCAGCTGTCCCGTCACCCCCAGGGGTCTGTGGCAGAGCCACCTGGGCAGGGCTGCTGAGTTAAACCTGCCAGCTTCCTGGTCAGTGACTCAGGTTCCCTGGAGGGGTCCAGGCGGGGACCAGAGGAGGAGCCAGTAGCTGGAGCAGGTGCACCCAGGAAAGGGTCCCGGTACCCTCCACCTGACTCCCAGCCCAGGTGACGCCACCACCTGTCACTTCAGAGGTACAGCTGGTTCCTAAGACAGATGGGTAGACTAAGGTTCCAGTGCAGCCTCAGGACCTCTGCGCATCACCAGAGGACCCGTGAGGACCCAGCAGCCAGAGCTACACTCGCTCCCAGACACGCGTCAGAAACAGACACGCGTCAGAAACAGACACGCAGAGGCTTGCATGGGGACACGTCAGGGCCTGCCTCTGCCCCGCGCTAGCCTCCACCTCCATGTCAGCCTCTGCCTCCATGCCAGCCTCTGCCCCACGTTAGCCTCCACCTCCTCCCAGCCTCTGCCTCCACACTAGCCTCCTCCTCCATGCCAGCCTCTGCCTCCACGCAGCCTCTGCCTCCACTCCAGCCTCCACCTCCACACCCAGCCTCCACCTCCACACCAGCCTCTGCATCTACTCTAGCCTCCTCCTCCACACCAGCCCCATCTCAGTCCAGCCCAGGCAGCGAGTGCTCTTTGGGAGCCCCCAGCCATACCCACTCAGACACTGTTGAGGGTGCCAGGATGGCAGAGTCCAAGAGAAGGCATGGCCTCTCAGCCTGGAGAGGTGACCCCACCTCCGACCCTTACCTTGCATCCTTCGTTCAGCAGACAGCACATGTCATCACGGACAGCACTTAGGGCTCCCAGCCCAGGGGACAGGGTGTGAGGATGGCCATCTGGCTGGTGCCAGGGAGAGGTGGCATCACTCACCCAGCCTACCAGCACCAGCCCCAACAGGCTCCCAGTGGGAAGCAACAAGCCCCTGGCCCTGACTGGTGTCCTTGCAGCCCACAGAAGGGCACAAGCCTTCACTTTGTCCCTTGGCGCTGCCCCGTCTCCCTCTCCACCCCAGTGCATAGTGCTGGGCTCCCTGGTTCCCCCACTGCAGGGTCCTGGTCAGACCCTGGGGAGCGGAGACCCCAGCCCTCCTCACCCTTCCCAGGTTCATGCATCTGAGGCGTGGAGGACACAGGTACCTTCTGCTGGGGATCCTGAACACCTGCAGGGGTCCAGAGAGACAGGCACCCATCTAGGCCACTGCTCCAGACCCCCTGAGGCCATTACTTCTCTTCTTGGCATCTGGACCCCTGTACCTTCCAGTCAGCCCATCAGCTTTAAGCTTTCCTCCTGTTGACCTGCCCAGAAACTCAGGGTCCTCAGAAGTACCCTCGGCATCGGCCAGACCTAGGGAACTGCAAGCCCAGTGGTCCCACATGAGACAGAGACGACCAGAGCAAGAGGAAGGAAGCAATGATAACCTTCATCTTAGGCTGACACTTGGAATCTGGATGGATGGATGGATGGCGGATGGATAGACAGATGGATGAATGGTGGATGGATGGATGGATGAATGGTGGATGGATGGATGGATGAATGGTGGATGGATGGATGGATGGATGGACGGACGGATGGCTAGTGGGTGGTAGATGGTTGGGTGGATAGGATAAGGGAGGATGGAGGGAAACCCGGGCAACAGAGGCTACAGAGGTTTGGAGGCACGAAGGATGCCTACACTACCATTGGACAAATGCTTGTCTTTTTTCTTCTCCATGAACTAAACCTGCCAGCCTCTCCTGGAGGAACTCATTCTAAGTCTGTTTTTAGTTCAGCAGACAAGAGAGTGTCAAATGAAATAGATCAAGTGGACACCTGTGTGATGTGAAGGGAGCTGTCAGCCCCGGTTTAGAAAGTTTGTCTCCCCACAGCAGCAGCTTGTCCCCACCAGTCGTCTTCAGAGTAGGAAACTATTACAGAGTTAGACAGATCATTTATTTCTCTTGTTGGTTTCACACCTTGGGGTTTCCATACTGGGTTTTAGTTTTGCGTGGGGAAGTTCATTGATAATTTTCAAAAGAAAAATAGAAACTCATTGGACCAATCCCCAAGACGTGGCTTCCTGCTCTTGCATTTCCTGATTCTGTCTTGAGTGTGGGGTCCCCAGCCTTTTTCCCCTCTGTGCAGAGGGCTGACTCTTAGGGCTGTTAGTCCCCTCGGTGATCTGACCCTGGGCTCTTGTGTGGGAAGACGTGCTTTCCTCCCTGGGGTCAGGGGTGAGGACCACTAGGGGCCAGCCATTCATAAATTTGCCCAAACCTGAAGTAGCCCTTTTTTGGTCCTACCAGTGTCACCTCCTGACGTGGTGAGCCCATGTGTATTACCTGCCAGGCAAGGCAGCAGTTCCGTCTCAACTGGAGACTCGCTGCCCCACTCCCGTCCTCCCCTCCCCATGTGACTGCAGTTAGCTGGGTGGCTGACTCGGCCTCTGCAGCCTGGAGGCTGAGCCTCCCCATCCATCCTAACAGTGGTGTAAATAATCCTAAGAACATTCTGGAATGTTGTGCAGAAAGAGCTCTGCCCTTGCTTCTAAGTGTGGAAGAAAATTAGCACTGAACTGGCAGGCATATATTAGGAAGGACCATAAATGGGCTCAGCGTTTGGATGAGGGTTCAAACCCCAGCACCACGTACACAAGGAAGTGTGGAAGTAACAAAAACCAGGTGAAAAACTAAATATAATTGATTCTCTCTCTCTCTCACTGTCCCTCTCTCTCTTTAACAAATAAAAATAAATGAAATTAAAAGATAAATGGGCTTAGGAACTCCTGGTTCACTTACGAGCATGAGATTCCCCTTTCAAAATCGTATTCTAATTTGCTCTGTGTGCTTCATTTTGGTGGGGAATCGGGGAGATGGGAGATTTGAAGACAATTTTGTTCCGCTGGGTTTCTGGCGGTGGGCCTGGTCTGCGACACCTTTCGGAAGCTGCTTCTCTCCTTTCAGATCGTCCTCTGGGGCCGCACTGAGAAGTGCCTGAAGGAGGCGGCGGAGGAGATTCGGCAGATGGGCACCGAGTGCTACTACTTCATCTGCGACGTGGGCAACCGGGAGGAGGTGTACCAGGCAGCCAAAGCTGTCCGGGAGAAGGTCAGTGCCTGCAGGGCCGGTGCGCCAGGCAAAGGCTGTGCAGAGAGCTTTGCTCGTGACGGGATGGCTTTGTCTGGGCCGCCTTTGGGGACTCTCCTGTGACACCGGTGCAGGTTGCATGGCCGGGGTGGGGACTGATTTTGTCCTCTTGGAATCTTAGACATGTGGGTTTTTCTCCAAGAACGCGAGAGGCAAACAAGCGTCCCTTTGCTTTCTGCAAAAGTCCTTCTCCTACCTGCAGCCACCAGTGTGTCAGTGAAGAGGGAAGCCACCTCGTAGGTACCTGGCACACGGCAGTGGTGACATTTTTATATACTAATGACTTCATTGTGGATATGCTGGGCTCCAGATGTGGCACATGCCATAAATTATTTTTTAAGAGAGAGAGGGACATTGAGAGAGAGAGAGAGAGAGAGAGAACCAATTTTATTTAGGTTTTCACATGGCTTTTGTTGCTCCAACACTTGGTTGTGTACGTGGTGGGGTTTGAACTCGCATACTCGCACGTGCCAGGCAAGCGCCGTAACCACTAAGCCACCGCTCCAGCCCCCCATAAATCATTTCTACTCCTCGGCACACAGCTGGTGTGGCACTAATGCCATATTGTAAAAAGACTGATGCTTGGAGAGGTGGTGCGACTTCCCAAGGCCACGCACAATGGCGGGATCCCGGTTGTGCCCTGATGGCCCTGTGTCTCCAACTCGCCTGCAGGTGGGTGACATCACCATCCTGGTCAACAATGCTGCCGTGGTGCACGGAAAGAGCCTGATGGACAGTGACGATGATGCCCTCCTCAAGTCCCAGCACATCAACACCCTGGGCCAGTTCTGGGTAAGAGCTGGGCCTGGCGGGGCACCTGGGCCGGGTGGCAGTACAGAGAGGCCCCCAGGGATGTCCAAGGTCGAACAGGTGCCCGAGAGGAGTGGCCAGCCCCAGAAGCCATCAGGCTTTCTAATCTGTGACCTCAGTGTCCTGCGGCAGGGCCCTCAGCCTTGGAGGAAGGCCGGGTGACTGAAGCAGCTTGGGTGTCCCCAGGCCGGGGGCAGGCGGGCTGGTGGACACGGCAGCTGCTCCACATGCCCTCGTCCGCCCTCAGACAACCAAGGCCTTCCTGCCGCGCATGCTGGAGCTGCAGAACGGTCACATCGTGTGCCTCAACTCGGTGCTGGCGCTGTCCGCCATCCCCGGCGCCATCGACTACTGCACATCGAAGGCGTCGGCCTTCGCCTTCATGGAGAGCCTGACCCTGGGGCTGCTGGACTGTCCAGGCGTCAGCGCCACCACCGTGCTACCCTTCCACACCAGCACCGAGATGTTCCAGGGCATGAGGGTCAGGTCAGTGCGGTGGGCTGCGTGGGTCGCGCTGCAGGATGCCCGGGAGCCCGTGTCCGGCTTGGGTGCGCTCAGCTGCCCATCTTAGGGTGCCAGCTGCTCCAGCGGGTCAGGGTGGATCCCCCAGCAGAGCAGAGGAGGCCCGGAGAGCGCCTTCCGCGAGATTGCACTTGTGTGGAGGTCTATGGCTGTGCTGCTTAAAACCAGGTGGGGACAGAACCAGCGAAGGCCGAGGGAACCTCTGGGCTTTGGGGAAGCTTCTTTGAAATCTGGGTGGTGATGAAAGAGGAGAAAGTCAATCAAGTTGCATGCTTAGGATGTGCCCCTTTTATTATTCTTTTTAAGAAAAAATCAATTTTATTTAGTTTTTCATCTAGTTTTTGTTGCTCCAACACTTCGTTGTGTGCATGGTACTGGGGTTCAAACCCAGGTCCTCATGCATGCCAGGCAAGTGCTGTAACCGCTGAGCCACCACCTCAGCCCTGCCTTTTATTATTATAAATCATAGTCCAGTGTTGAGAAATGCAGAGGCCCGACCTCCCCTCCTCTGCAGGCCACTTCCATCAAGGGGCTGGGGGCCACTATTTTGGGTTCACGCTGGGGAGCCAGGCACCCAGAATGGCCTCCCCTGTGGTTGTGGTTTCTGTGTGACAGAGGGTCTGATTAGTTACTGCCCGGCCATCTCTGCTCATCTGCAGGATAGGGTGACTGCCAAGTCCCAAGGTGTTGATGTGGGACATCAAAACATGCTATCAAAGTCCCCAACAAATGGCACTATAGGGATGTGCCGCTGTCTAAGGTCACAGACAAATGAAAAACCAGGAGTTGTCCAAATCTGCGTTTTAAATGACAGGCTTCCGCTTCCTCCAGTACTGAGAGCTAGGGGTGAAGCTCAGTGGTACAGCGCGTGCCTCACATGCGAGAGGCCCTCGGTTAGTGCGAGAACCACTCGGCACAGCTTAATATTGTGAGCAGAAGTGTAGTTTTGTTAATCAAGAGCCCAAAATGTCTGCACATGCCTGTAATCCCAGCTACTCAGGAGGCTGAGGCAGGAGGATCACAAGTTCAAGGCCAGCCTCAGCAATCTACCAAGACCCTGTCTCCCAATAAAAATTAGAAAGAGCTGGGGATGTAACGCAGTGGTAGAGCACCCCTGGTTTCAATCCTCAGTTACACACACACACAAAAGGTGCATGCTATGAATTTTTCCTTCATACCAACTCTTCATTTTGTCCCAAAGTGTACATTTCCCTCTGGATTGAAGCAGACGATAGGTCCCGGTTTTGAGACAGCTATTAATATTCCATGACACATTTCTTCTCCTTTGAGGACTCGGTTTGCTTTTGCTTCATCTGGGTATACAAGAGGTGCTTAATCGATGCCTGCTGGACAGAAGTGCATCGGTCTAGTTTGACTGGGCCCCCTGAGCACAGAGGGGAGGGACGTTGGCTGTCACACATAGGTGTCTTTCCTCCCTGCCACTTTGACAAGTTCCAGGTCCACCAGAGTCGTTTTTCCTTAGAGGTTCAGCGTGCAGACCCAAATAGGCTGGGGTCGAATCTCAGCTCTGTGTGACCTCGGGCAAGTTGCTTGACGTTTCTGTGCCTCCATTTCCTCGTGTATGGACGTGGTTGGCGATAGTCCCCATGCTTCACAGTTTTGCTGGGTGCCTCCATGGGATCAACTGGCTCTGCCAGCCAGGTGGGGAGCACTAGAGGAGTGTGCCAGTGAGTCCCAGGGCCTTGGCCAGAGAGTGGCACAGGGACACCAGTGCTCAGCCAACTCCCACCCCTCCAAGAAGAAAGAACACGAAAGCAGTGGTCCCCACAGCCAGGCTTAACTGCTCCCCTGGGGACGTGTTCAGGACAAAATTGACGGCTTTCCCAGGAACACGGGCCATGCCGGTGGGTGCCGTTACTTGTAGATCACTTTATTGGTTATCCTGTGCTCCCGCCGCACCGTCAGACACTTCACGAACACTGCGCGACCCTCACAGCAACCCTGCAAGAGAGCTCCTGCCCCCGTTTGCCAGATGAGGAAACCTGAGGTTGGGAAAGCAGCCACTTGCCCAAGGCCACGCAGCAGAACTTGGCCGGCCATAAGTGGCTGCACTGCCTCCGGGGTTAATATCTCCGCCAGCTCCCTGTGACCATGCCACCCACCACGGAGAGAAGGGAGAAGGTCCCGCCAGGCAACAGGTTCTCCCCCAGGGCTCTTGCTAGCAAGGGCCTCCCAGGCCCGCGGAGCTTGGTCTGTCCAGGACTGGCCGCAGGCAGAGGCCAGAGAGTCCCCCAGCCCCCACATCTATGGGCTCCATACCACTGAGCTACGTGGGCATCAGCTCTGCAGAACCCGGAGGCCAGCCCTTCTGCACAGCATGGCTGTGGGCCTCTGAGAAGCTCCCTCCCGCCAGGAAGAAGGCACAGGGGTGAGATCTGTGGCACCCAGGAGCTGCCCACCACTCAGGCATGACATCAGACCCAGTGGCGCATTACCTGTCGTCTGGTGTCAGCAGGCCACAAGCCCTAGTGGGACTGAGGTGGGAAGAGCTCCAGGTGAGGGGAGCTGGAACAGTGGCCTGCTTGGCCCCACCGGCTCCCCAGAGCCTGCTTCCTTCTCTGTGAGCTGGAGAGGAGGACTGCGCGTGTGGTGCCAGGGCTCGTGCTGGCTGTAAGGCCTGTAAGGTGCCTTTGAACAGGCGCAAGCAGCCCCAAAGTCTTGTGGAAAGCCCTCTGCGGGGCTCTGACGGATCACTGAGTGGCCGAGTTAAGAGCACCCCGAGAGGCCCTGCGTCCAGACAGGGTGGCCGGTGACAACTTGCTCAGCACCCGTTCAGCAAGCACTGACGGAGCACCTGCTACGAGCTGGACACTGTGTGGCTCTGCCCTCGCGGAACTCCAATCTGATGGGGGAGACAGGTCATGAACAAGGGAGCAAGGCCATTCTCGATATGCTAAATATGGCCTGGTAATTAGCAGGGAAGGAGATCAGAGGCCCCTTGGGGGCTGCTGGGGGAAGAGTTCCCCCAGAGGAGCCATCTGGGGTAAGCCAGGCTGAGAAAGGAGTCCTGCTGGGGCAGTGGGCAGGGAGAACATGCTTAGGACACTGGGCAGGCTGTGCAGAGAAGCCAGGTGGTGCAGCCCCAGGCCTCGCCCACATGGGACTTGATTCTCTAGAGCACTCCCCCAAAACCTGAGGACCCCCACTCACAAGGTGCTGCAGGCCAGAGTGAGGGAACGTGGAACTCTGACACTTCTGGGTTGGGGATGATCTCACTTAATAAAGGCCAAGGGACACCCAGCTGTGTCAGCCACACCAGGCTTCCAGTGGAAACCCACTGTGTCCCTTTCCATCTTCAGGTTTCCCAATCTCTTTCCCCCGTTGAAGCCTGAGACGGTGGCCCGGAGGACAGTGGAAGCCGTGCAGCTCAAGCAGGCCCTCCTCCTGCTCCCATGGACCATGAACATCCTCATTATCCTGAAAAGGTACGGTCCGGGCAGAAAGCTCTCGGTCAGGTTCGTGCCACATCCCCCTTCCCGGAGGGCCGAGGTGGGGAAGCCGGGCAGGCAGGAGAAGATGTGCGGGTGACCAATTGGTCGTGTCTGCATGGGCACAGCATGGGGCCAGGCACCTCTGGAAGTGCCATCCTCTATCCAGGGCAGCGGTTCTCGAACTTGTGGGTCTCAGGACCCCTGTAAGTCTAACTTGAGTTATTGAGGAACTCAAAGAGCTCTTGTTTATGTAAATTGTATTCATCGTTATATTCTGTACTGGAAATTAAAATTGAGAAAAATGTTCTCACGGTGGCCCATGCCTGTAACCTCAGCTACTTAGGAGGCTGGGGCAGGAGGGTCACAAGTTTGAGGCCAGCCTGGGCAACTTAGTAAGAGTGTCTCAAAAGAAAAAAGAAAAAGGGTTGGGGACGCAGCCCGGTGGTAGAGCGCCTGCCTAGCATGTGTGAGGCCTTGGGTTCAATCCCCAGCACCATTAAATAATAACGATAATGATGAACACAAAAAGAAATAAGCAGTGATAGCAAACTTAGTGCATTAGCATAAATGTGTTCTTATGACAAGTAATTACGTAGTTTCCAAAGCAAAGTAACTGCAGTCAGGAGTGGTACTGTTTTACATTTCCGCAAGTCTCTTTTTTGTCTGGTTTAATTGGAGACAACTGGATTCTTGTGTCTGCTTCTCGTTTTAATATGTTGAGATATCCCATGTCACATAGCCTCCGGAAAACTCCGCTATTCACTCATGAGGAAGGAGGGTGACATCTTAGCATTGTCATAGAGGTTTTGAACTTGCAGAGCCCTGAAGCAATCGCGGCACCCCCAGGGGTTCCTGGTCCACACTTTGAGAACCACTGTTCTGCTCCACCAGACTTGCCCCAGCCCTCGGGAGGTTTAATCCCACGAGGAACAGGGTGCCCTATGCAAGGGCTCGGAACTTGCAGGCACATCATGGTACTAGTCACAGGGAGGTAGCCTCCTCCAGAGGTGCCCACAATCATGTTCCAGAACTTTCCAGACTCTGTGCAGCAAACCCTTGCCATCCTTGTCCCCCACAGAAGGGGCTGTTGCAGGTGGCCACCACGGCACAGTGCTCATGGGCCCTCAGTGCAGGGACAGCTTTGTCCCTGGAGCCACCAGGACTCCTGCCTGTGGCCTCTGCCTGGCTGACCCCTCCCACCTGGAAAATCTCTGCAGGAACAAGGCACCCACGAGCCAGGCTGGCTCCATTTGTTACCAGACAGTAACTTCCCAGAAAGCCAGCTTCCCCCTGCACGGTGACACAGTGACCACTAGAAACTGGGCAATTATGCCAACCAGTTCTTTCTCCTCCAAACTCAAAGCCTCCTTGGAGGCTCAGAGTGGAGAGTGGGGTGAGGAAAGCGGGGCCAGGGCTCGGCCTCCCTCAGTCCAGATGGCCTCTGATCCAAGGTGCTCCTCGGCTGCCTCAGGGAGCCCCTCTTCAAGAGCAGGAGCTCGGGCCCTTGCTGAGGCCAGGCTGCCAACCTTCCAGAACCACTCTACCCGGCAACCCCAGCTGCCATTTCCCGTCATCCCCACCACTTCCCCACAGGAAGCAGAGGCCACTTCCCTCCGGAGGCCGGGTGCTCAGCTCACCTTCCCCAGAGAGGTCATGAATGGCCCAACCCCAGCGCCACAGCCCCAGGAAGCGAACCTTTCCCATCCTGCATGCAGGATGGGCCTTCAGTTTGATTCAACAGACAGAGGGCCCTCTCCGTGCCAGGCCTGTGCAGGGGGCTGGGAGTCAGAGATGAAATATTGCCACAAAAGCACCCATGTGACAGACAGGCAAGGATGACCCCTGGGGCCCTGGGTTGCACCCAAGAAAATCCTGTAGGTGAGCCTGGACACCCAAACTGCACCTCAGCCCCACACCCTGAATCTTTCCTGAAGGAGTGGCACTTGAGGCTGATTGGCCTTGAGTCTCCAGGCCTAACATGCTGCCCAAGCTGTTTCCCGTTGCTGTAACTGAGTGTCACAGACTAGGTAACTTATAAGGAACAGAGGTTTATTTCACTGTCAGTTCTAGAGGAAGGGAGGTCCCGGAGCACAGTACTGGTGACTGCTGGGCCTCCAAAAGGGCTTCCCGCTACACCACAGCAGGGCGCCCGAGGTGACCCATTAATACGTAGGTGGAGAGTCTACTCCTGAGGGCCAAGAGCCCTCAAGGCCCCACCTCCCTACTTCACCACAATGACAGTCACATTTCAGCATGAGTTTCAGGGGGACCAGCCACATTCAAACCAGAGCAAGCGCTGCCACTGTGGCTGTGCAAGGCTGTTCCCGTTGCCACCTTCACCTGTGAACAGCTGCTCACCCTCTTACACGTTCCCTGGGTGGACGTGGTGGTCACAGGGCAGCCTGTGTGGCTCAGGGAAAGGGGAGGGGAGGCCTCTGGGAACACTCTTCTACTCTTGTGTGGAGTTGCCACCAGGGGCCCAACTGCTGACCACCTTCCTTTCTTCCTCCCTGCCCCCAGCATACTCCCCCAGGCCGCACTGGAGGAGATCCACAGATTCTCAGGGACCTACACCTGCATGAACACTTTCAAGGGGCGGACATAGAGGCAATAGGAAGAGACGTGATTGAGGAGCCGCGGAGCCGGAGCAGGCCACGGAACCTGGGCACACCCATGCGCCTGCCTGTTGGCAACTTTTGCGGGGCGAGCAGGACTGCTCCTGTCCCCAGGGAAGAAGGTGGCTGCCCCCAGGTCAGCCCCAGGACCTTTGCACAGGACTGATGGGTGTAACTCTGACCCCCATGGGGAGGCAAGAAACCAGCTAGCAGCTGCCTTGACACTTTCCTACATTTCTGATTCTGTAGAATTGATTGTTAAATCGCTTCTCACATCCTACCAGCCTCAGCAATGTGCGTAGACTATTTCTGGGAGGGTCTGTCCCTAGATGCTCCACCTTCCCCTCCGAAACCCACCCATCCTCAGCTTGCGCATACTGGTTGAACAGCTGGAATGAAAAATAAAGAGAGATGGCTCTTGCAAGTTCCCTCGTTCAAATCCTTGGTGGCCAGTTGGGAGGGAGCCAGTCCCAAGCACAAAACCCCATCCTTTATGAGAAGTGGCCATCTCAGGGCTCCCTGCTGCCAGGAATAGAGAAGGGGCCGAAAACCGGGAGAGAAAATGAAGGCCAGGTGAGGGCAGGCAGAAATGCCTGGTTCCTTGCCAGCTCAGCCAAGCCCTTCCCAACGCCACATGGTTTCCCTGGCATAACCATCAAGAACTGGACTGTAGAGAGCTGGCCACAGCTAGAGCTGCCCTGTGTCCTGTGCGGCAGCACCAGGCCATTAACTTGGCAGAGAAGAGGCAGTCTTTACCGAGCACCTGCTGTCTCCCTGGCACAGGGGTGGTGCCGAGAGGGGTGTTGGTGAGAGGCCAAATTTCTGCAGACCTCCAGTACAAGACGCCAGTCATGTGGTCAAGAAAGGACCAAGAGCCACGGGAAAACACTCGGTGATAGATCACAGCAAGGAGGCCATTGCTATGGGACAGTGTGGACCCCACAGGGCCTCTGAGAGCAGGGAACGGAAGTCCTCCAGGAGGTGTTGGGCAGGGGCTCAGTCACCGGGGTAGTTATAGCCCAAAGAGGTGAGGTGTCCGATTGCTCTCCACCCCATGCCCCAGGCAGCAGGCTTAATAACCCCCAGCCTGACTAGCAGGCCAGGCCAACAATGCAATCTCACATAAGCAGCCTCTGTCCCTGCAGCTCCTGCAGGTGGGTGGCAGGGAACAGGCGGGAGTTCCCCCGGGGAGCAACAGGAGGTCACAGACCTCTGACTCAGTGCAGCAGCTTCCTCGAGGGGTGCCCTGCGCCGCAGTGACGTAGGAACCTCTGGCTGAACCCTCCCAGCTGCCATTAGAAGACCCCACTCAGCCGGGGCGAGGGTCACCGTGGCCTGGGTGCAGACACTGGGGCCCTCTCCACCGTTCGCGAGTTATCCGTGCCACCGGCCGGCGCCGAACACCCCGAAACCGCAGTGCACACGCCGGCAGCCCTGGGGTCGCCGCCTTCCCGGCCAGGGTGGCCCCGGCTCTGCTCCGGGTCGCCGTGGCTCGGGGGCTCAGGCTGACGCCAGCGATCGCGGACGAGGCCTCCCGCGCGCACCTGGCCAGCCGCTCACCGCCTCTTCGACTTTCTGCCCGGAAACAACTGACGTCACTTCGGCTCGCGTTTCATTGGCCAGGGAGGGGCCACGTGGCCCGGCCCGCGCTGGGTGCTGCGGGAAATACCGTCCCCCCCACCCCACCCCACCCCACACCCCGGGCTGGGCGCTGGGTTCTCAGCCGCGCCATTCCCGCGGGACGCGGTGTCTGCAGGAAGTGTGGCGTTGCAGGCCGGGGCTGCAGGGAGCGGACGCTGGGACCTAGTGGCCCTCGGGACCACACGCCGGGTGCCGCGCAGGCAGAGCCCTTTTCATAGAGGAGGAAACGGCAGGAGCTTGCCAGGGCCGAGTTTGAAGCCAGCGCCACCTGCCCGCCTGCACCCGCACCGCACTGTGGCCTCAGTGGCAGCGACGAGGCACCTGCTGCGGCCATCGCCTTCCCTTTCTTTCTTTTTTGTTTGTTTTGGTTTTCTGTACTGGGGATTCAACCCCCGGGCGCTCTGCCACTGAGCCACATCCCCAGCCCCTTTAATGTTTTATTCTGAGACAGGGTCTTGCTAATTTGCTGAGGCTGGCCTTGAACATGTGATCCTCCTGCCTCAGCCTCCCGAGTTGCAGGGATTGTAGGTGTGCACTAGTGCACCTGGCTTCCTTTTGGCTCTTGAGGACATGTGTCACCAAAGTGTGTGTTGGGGAGTATGTAAGGGGTCCTTCTGGGATGTTCAGAGATGACACACACACCACATGTCTGGACAACATAGGTGTGTCCCCAAGGCAGGTGTCTGTCTTCTTCTCTCCCAGGAGCTAGGTTGGGGGTGGGTACATCTTGGTGGGCAGGGACAGATGAGGAGGACCTTGCTCAAAGGTCGTCTGCTGAGCCCTGATTTTTCTGAGCGTCCTTGAGCAGTGGATAGATTCCTGTGCTCAGGATCTGGCTCCAGGCCACCCTTTTGGAAAGCATTCAGCTCCTGAGGTCTCCATGAAACTGCACTTGGCCTGCAGGCCAGGAATGCAGCAAGGACCCCAGGAAATGACTGTCTGCTGGGAGGGAGCAAGGCCCAGCCAGCCCTCCCCAGGGAGCACAAGTCACTATCTTGGCTGTGGTGGGACCGCTCAGTTTCCCAGAGCCCCAGAGTCCTCATCTGATGGTGGGGCAGAGCCTGGTCCCAGCTCCCCCACCCCTCAATCTGCAGGAGCTCTCAGTCTTTCTCTGGATCCTTTCCCAGAGGAACCAGGGAAAAAAGCCTTGGGCAGATTCCCAGGAGGCCAAATTCTGGTCCCTCCCTGGGGTGGTTTGGCCAAGGAGAGCCTGGACAGTGAGTGGAGAGCTAATTCTGTCCCTGTGCTTGGCCAAGCAAAGGAGAGTGACAGCACCAAGCCCCCAAGGGGCAGGACAGGGTGTGCCAACCCTACAAAGAAGGCCTGGGAAATGACCCATTGCCACACTGCAAGTTCTTCCCTGTCCCTAAAGAAGCCCAGATTGGGGGTGGGTGCCAGGCCCAGGGAGTCGCCAGACCTAAGCCCTATCCTGGCCCCATTTCACGGGGCCAGGCTATCTGGCCTGGCAAATGATCAGGAATTGAGTCCTGTGGCCACCACCCAGCTCCCGGGAACCAAAATACTTTGAGAAACTGATTTTCTTCTTCTGGAGTCAAACTGATGTTCCAGAGTGACACAAAGCTCCTGGGCTGACCACATGGCTCAGCCCTAACCCTGCTTCTCCCTGCGCCCCAGCCCTTGCCCTTGGGAATTTTCCAGTCTAAGGAGAATTTTAAAAAGAAAGAAAAATAAAAGGAGCCAGATCACCAACAAAGGAGAGAGGAGACCCACACTCCCGCTGTGCCCCCCAGGATCCTCCCCCAGACACCCCCTCCTTGTTCTGGAGGGATGGATGCTAACATTCCCGTATTCATGATGGGAACTTCTACATACAGACACCTGCCCTAGCTCTATGTGACACAGGAGGGAGGGCTGGAGCTGTCACGGGCACCCCGTCCTGTTGACCTGTCTTTGAGGGGGCTGTTACACTGGATTTACAGACGTTCGGTACTGTTCAACTCCTCGCAGTTCCTTCTGAGTCTATGGGCCACTGTCCCTCATCTGTGCAGGGTCCAGGCTCCATCCCCCACAGTACATGTAGTGACCAGGTGCCCCCTCTGAGAGCCCAGGCTTCCCAGGCCTGCGAGGAGGCAAGGAGGCGCCTCAGGAGGTGGGAGGCCCTGGGAGGAGTCCAGACTCTGCAGTGCCACGGGCTCTGCCTCCTCCTGTGTGTGACATCACAATGTTCACATCCCCTACCTGGGGCGACTGTACAGTGTTCATCGGACCTGAGAAGACCCTGTGAATTCAAGGGAGGACATGATGCTGGGTAGCCCACGGCTCACAGATGGGACCTGATGACTCCTCAGGACACCTGGGTCACTTAACCTGGCCTCTGACGGCAGTGGCCTTCAAGACATGACTGGCTCCCTTGTGGTTCTGGTGGCAATATGGGGATGGAAGGTGCCTCCTGGGGAACGGGGGCCTCTGTCCTCCAGTGCAAGCAGGCAAGGAAGGACATTTGTAGGACATTTCTCTGGCCACCCCACCGTCATTGGCTCTGGGCAGCCCTTGGCACCCAGATCTCCTTGTGGCTTGGAAAGAGAAGAAACAAAGGTGGCCACTGGAAGACACCACTCAGAGTGGCAGCCTTGCCCTGCCAGGGAGCTGCTGTCCCCCAGGGTGGACAGCAGGCCTTGAGGAGAGGGCCCACAAGGAGGCAAATCAGCCGGCAGCAAAGCTGGCTTGACCCATGGGGCTGGCCGGCCAGTGCACGACCACGTGACCCTGGGGCACTGGAGGTCCTTGGAACGCTGCCCCCACTTCCCCTAGGGATTTTGAGGACACGGCTGAGAGGAATAACAGAAAGCACTTTGCAGATAAATGTTTCCCTTGCATGGAAGCTGGGACATCTGTGCAGGTGCCCAGCTGCTGGGGAGAGGTCTGCACAGAAGCCAGGTCACGGGGTCTCTTCTGCTCTGTCGGCCCCAGCCTCAGTGCCTGCTAGCTGGCTCCCCTGTGGGGCACACAGCTCTGCCCCAGTAGCCATTTGCACGTGCTGGCCTGCCCCTCTCCTGGACCTTGGTCTCCATCTCCTCAGACATCACCTCCTGGCAGAATCACATCTGACCACAGGGGCCCTGGGTCGATATGTCGCAGGCTTTATTTATGTCATCCGTTAGCTGTCACTCAACATCATCGCTACTACCTTGTACATAATGGCTTCATGGAGATGCAATCCACGTACCACACTGTTTGCCCATTCAAGTGAGCACTCCAAACCTCAGCTATTTGGGAGGCTGAGGCAGGAGGTTGTCAAGTTTGAGGCCAGCCTCGGTAACTTAGCAAGACCCTGTCTCAAAACAAAATATAAAAAGGGCTAGGGATGTGGCTCAGTGGTTCAATCCCTAGAACTTAAAAAAAGTGCAATTCAGTGGTGTGTGATGTATCCTTCAGAGGTGTACAACCAACATCAATCCATCTGAGAATATGACTTTTGTCACCTCCAGAAGAAATCCTGTAGCCATTATTAGTTTTCTCCAGTTCTCCAGCTCTTTCCGTCCCTGGCAACCACCAGCTACTTCCTGTCTCTACGGATTTGCCCATCCAGTTATTAAACAGCAGCGTGGTCAAGCATGTGGCCTTCATGTGGCCTTCGGGATCTGGGCGTGGTCCTTCGAGGTTCACCTGTGTGGTGGCTGCGTCAAGACTCCCTTCCCTTGGCTGAATCATCTGCCATTGATGGATCATCCACAGTTTGGTTATCCATTTACTATTCTTTTTTAACCAGGGATTGAACCAGGGGTGCTTAACCACTGAGCCGCATCCCCAGCCCTTTTTATTTTTATTTTGAGTCAGGGTCTCTCTAAGTTGCTTAGGGACTTGCTATGTTGCTGAGGCTGGTCCTCTGGCTCAGCCTCCTGGGCTGCTGGGATTAGAGGCGTGCGCCACTGCACCTGGCCCATTTATCATTCTCGGTGGGAATTTGGGGCCCGAACCGTTGACCCGCTTGATTCCTCCGTGTGGCTCTTCCCCTCCGGACTCTCCGGGAGGACGGGCTCCACTCCTGCCCAGCCCCAGGCAGAGCGCCTGGCTCAGCCTAACCCTCGGTAAGCCTTTGATGTCTGGCGAACAC
The DNA here is from genome assembly GCA_004027875.1 of Aplodontia rufa. Lineage (NCBI taxonomy): Eukaryota > Metazoa > Chordata > Mammalia > Rodentia > Aplodontiidae > Aplodontia > Aplodontia rufa. The sequence continues at coordinate 21,901 of PVKS010015461.1, read as the reverse complement.
AGATCCTTGCTCAGAGGCAGCCCACGTGGGAGCTTCCGGAACACCCCGCTCTCTGGCTCACCTTTCCTTAAAGTCCCAGATGGGCCCCTGAACAGGGAAGCCCCGCACACACTGTTCCTAAGCTGCAGTGCTGTTGGCGTTGAGGGCAAGTGTTCTCTGTGGCGGGGGCTGACACAGGCACTGGGGGACCTCCGTCTGGCAGTGTCCCTGGTCCTTACCAGTTGCCCTTCCCACTTGTGACAACCAAGACTGCTCCTGGGCATGGCCAAATGTCCCCGAGGAGCAAAGTGGTGCATCGGGACTCAGTTCTTCCTTGCAGCTGCCCAGAGCTCCAGGGACTCTGCTTGACTGGCACTGAGTAGCTGAGGCCCAGAGGGCTTTGGTGGCCTAGCCCTGGAGCAGCGGCAGTGGAACCGGGATGTGAACCTTCCGTCCCAGGTTGGGACCTTCATCCGCAGCAGAGGGGAGCAGGAATCCTGAAGCCCTCCCCGGCAGGCTGTGCCCGCGAGCTTCCCCCTTTGGAAACTCCTCCCTGCCTCCCTCTTGGTGAGTTGCCCAAGTTCTGCACGATTTCCCAGCCCCCACCCCAAATCCTCGTCATTCCTTTCATTTCTCAGCACTCACAGGGCAACAGAAACAAGCGCGTGGCGGAGGACACAAGCTGCGTTTGTTCCTTGGGGCTGCTGCCGTGGTGCAACTGGATCCTGCTTGGGGAGGTCACAGGGATGTTGGGCAGAGCCCCAGCCTGAGGCCTGGCTCTGGGCATGTGGACTTCTTCAGCCCTGGCATGCTGAAGCCACATACCCCGGGTGCTGCCGCGAAGGCTGTGCTTGTCCTCCACTCTGGCGGCAGAGCTGAGCCGAGAGACGCCAACTTGGCGGGTCCGGCTGGCAGCCAAGGGGCGTGCGGACAAGGGGCGAGGCTGGAGGCTGGAGCCTGGAGCCTCTGCTGAGGTTCTGGATCCTGGCTCTCTGCGACCTTGAGCTTGATCTTAACCTGAACTTAACCCTGAGCCTCAGTTTCCTCCTCTGAGAGGTGGGACCAATAGCCCTGTCCCCCCAGCGTTGCATGTGAACCCCAAGGGAGTGACCCACATCCTAAACTAACATCTGTGTGCTCGTGCTATAAGTAGCTAATATACATCGATAACTGTATCACATTCATTTTATAATAAACGCAGGAAATCTCTGCGTGTCCATGTTGGAACTGGGAACCTGGCACTCCCGGAAACCGAGATGGAGTCAGGTGGAGGGATCCTCCCTGCCATGACCTTATAGCCAGCAATAGACAGAGCCAGAGAGGAGCTGCAAGATTCTTAAGGAGAAACCCGGTGTGGAAAGAGCACGGATCTGCTAGCTGTCATGATTCACCAAGATCTTTATTGGGCCCCAACCTGGTCTCTTCCTGGCCAATTCACATCAGTGTCACTGCCAAATTCTGACACTTCTCAGCTCAGTCACTTCTGGCCTAGGAGCAGATAGTCTATTTTTTCTTCTTCATTTTTTGGGGACCTAAGGGACACCAGGGATTGAACCCAGGGGTGCTTAACCACAGAGCCATACTCCCAGCCTATTTTTATATTTTATTCTGAAACATGGCCTCCCTGTTGCTGAGGCTGGCTTTGAACTTGCCATCCTCCTGCCTCAGCCTCCAGAGCTACAGGGATCGTGGGCTGTGCCACTGTGGCTGGCCAGCCTGTCCTGTTTGTAAGTCCATTTTCTCAGGTTCTTGTCACAGCAACAGAAGTCTGACTAGCAGTGCGCACCTGTCCTTGGGCCCACACCCTGTCCCTCTCCCCCTCCTGGGCAGATTGACCCCCACCCCTGGACAATTCCTGGGGCACCTGAAAGGTGTCTGGTACGCTGCCAGGGGCACAGAGGGCCACTTAGCAAGTGAGAGGAAGCCGGATTTGCAGAAAGCCTACTCAGCATGCGGACAGTGGTAGCCAGGCAGGAGTGTGCCAGCCCTGAGTCAGCTGTCCCTTGTCCCCAGAAGACACATCTGCTTCACCCTGACAGCACCCTGGGGGGCTTCTTTGTGCCAGTCCCTGAAGATTTCCGACTTTCCCTGCAGTTTCTGAAAGGATGCAGGGGGCTCAAAACCACTGCTGCTACCACCATTGTCACTGGAACCCAGGGGACCTCGCCAGCTCCAGATAACAACCCTGCTGTCACCATCCCACTGGGGCAAGCCCCTCACCCCGCTTCTCAGCTTCGCTTCGTGCTGAGGCTTGGAGAACATCTTGATCTTGCCGTGGCTCAGCAGCCTGCGGCAGGGACGGCAAATATGAAGCTGCTTGTCCAACCCGTGAAGTCAGAAGTTCTCTGGAAACATTCCTAGCCTCACACAAAAGCCCTGATCAGCATCTGGTCCCCCGGAACACTGGTGGACTCCCTGAGAGGTCACTGGCCCTGCTCATAGTGATTCTTGCTGGGCCACAAGGGAGGTATTTATTAATTCATGCAACAAGAAGGCCAGCGATAAGCAGTTCCAGGTATGGCTGGATCCAGGTGCAAGCAATATTTCCAGGACCTGGCCAGGATCCAATTTCTCTTTCTCAGTCCTTCCTTTCCGCATCCTCTGGTCTGGCTTCCTTTTCAGGCATCTTGCATTTGTGATGGCAAGCTGGCTGCTTCAACTCCGGTCTCACATACACCCTCCCAGGTTCCAGGATGACAGAGAAAGAGACTGGCCAACCTGAATTGGTCAGAGCTGGCCTGGGTCGAGAGACATGTCTGTGTATTAACCAACCACAACGCTGGAGGAATGCAGGCTCTGATTGGCCAGACCTGAGTCGTGTGGCCTGTCCCAGCAGCCAACGAGGGACCCAGCCCAGGGATACCCATGGACTGCGTGCTGGGGAGAGGGTCCCCAAGAATCCAGTGCCTAGGGAAGGCTGAAAAGACACCAGCTAGCAAGAGCAGCATCTGTCGCCAGAACAACCCTGCTGGACTCCTGGACTTGCCCCGGGCCTTTCTGAGTGACAGCTGGCTGGTGCCCGACCGGCAATCTGAGTCCTCGGGCCTTTTCCTCTCTGACAGTTGGCCAGCGTGGTGACAGGCAGTTGGCAGCCCTCCTCCTGAGCACCGGCCGCTCCTGACTGGCAGTCGGCGGGCTCCTGGTGGGCAGCTGGCAGCGTGGTGCTTGGCAGTTGATCAGGCCTGCCTTGCAGTCCATCCTGGGCTGCCCTGAGGTGGGGATGGGTGACCTCCCGGGTGGCACCATCCGGCAGGAAGGGGAACAGCTGCCCCATCTCTCCCCAGCGGCGAGGGAAAGCGGTGGCTGGAGGCCCCGGTTGATTCTAAAAGCCTCTCTTCCCCATGTGGTAGCAGGAGGCCCTGCTCAGGAGGAGCAGGAGGCCACGGGAGGCCACAGTCTCTCTTGGAACCAGGACCAGTGTCCCCAGAGTGGAGAGGTTTGGGAAGTTCTGCCGCACGGAATGAGGTGCGCTAGGTGGGGTGGAGAAGGCCTTCCAGAGTGAGGAGGGGTGTGGGCCCCGCCGAGGCTGCCAGTCACCCTCTCCCTCTGGGGACCGGCATGTGTGTCATGAGGCCCCGCCCAGCAGAGGGGCTGCAGGCCTGGCTTTGATGGACAGAGAAACCACGATCACAGGAGTGGCCAACACACAGACCCGTGCGGAAGAGTGGGGCAGAGCCCAATGCTTCTGACTGTGGCTCCGGGGCTGGCTCTGTCCACAACACCCCACGGCTGTCGAGTCAGGGCCACCTTGCCTGACGGGCCTGGGTGAGAGGGAGAAAGTCTCCACCCTTCTCCCCTTGCTCTCACCTGCTGCAGCCCGGGGGACCCTGTCAGCTCTTCCCTGCACCTTCCAGGGCCGTCCCCTCCCCATCCCCTGACCTCGGCCTCTCCTGGTCTTTTGGACAGGGATCTCTGCCTCCACTGCGTCCCTCATCCACAGACTCAGTCAGGGGCCTTTCCAGAACGCAGATCAGCCCACACCACTCTGCTTAGAACCTTCAATGGCTCCCCATTGCCCGCGAGGTAAATCTTTCATTGCTCCTCAGCAAGGCCTGGAAAGTTCTTTCTGACCTGGCCCAGTCCATGAGGTGTGAGGTCCAGAATGGAAGGAACACGATTGTCTTGGACAAGTATCGAAAGAAAACTTTTATTCTCATCAAAAAATGGAAAGATGGAGTCCTTCCTTCAAAAACAGAAATATTCGCACACAAAGCCGTGAGCCCTAAGATGCCTCCCCCGCAAGATGCGTGTTGTTGGGGGAAAACTGGGAACTGCAGATGTCCATCAGCGTGAGTGTAGCTGAACAGTGGCTCATTCAGATAGTGAAACAGTGTAGCCACCAAACCAGCTCCTGCTCATAGCACTGAGCAAAAGGGTCAGGCACAAACCCTCCTTCCATTCGCTCCCAGTTCTCGTCAGGTGGATCCCTCGGTAGACAGAGGAGACCCTAGCGAAACCCCTGGGGCTGGGGCGGCTGGGGGGGGCATCGTGGGGACAGGAAGTGCTCGCTGGATGGTGGCCTCACAGGGTCCAGCCATGACACTGACAGAGCTGTGCGCTTAGAATTCTGCGTCCTCTGTCACTAAGCAGGTGAAGACCAGCCCGGTTCAGCTGGGCGCGGTGGCTACTCCAGCGACTCGGGAGGCGGGAGGACTGCGAGTTCAAGGCCAGCCCCAGCAACTCAGCGAGGCCCTGAGCAACTTAGCTAGACCCTGTCTCAAAATAAAATAAAATAAAAAGGGCTGGGGATGTGGCTCAGTGGCTAAAGGGCCCTGGGTTCAACCTTTTACCAAAAAAAAAAAAGGTGACCTGGGGACATGGGCCGCCTCCCCCAGGGCGGGTGCACAGTGGCCAGAGCAGGCTCTCCCTGTGCAGGGTGCCGCGTCTCCACGCTCCGGCACTCTTGTGCGTGGCGGTGGGAAGGTCATATAGCGGGCGCCTGGGGACAGGACGATTTGTTCAGTGCATCTGTTTCCGCTGGTCTCTGGGGACACATGTGACCTTCAGCGTTGCCAAGACGGGACTTGGACAGAGGGTGGAAAGTGAGAGTGGAAGGGAGTTGGGTGGCTGAGCGCAGCGGCCTGGGGTCAGAGTGACCTGGGTTGTTCTGTCACCAACACTCAGAGACCTAAGACAGGGCTGCTGCCTGGATCACGGGGGCTCACTCGAGCCAGGTGCTTTGTACAACCTGGAACTCCACCCAGCCGGTGTGGGTCACCACTGCCACGTGACGGTCCTGGCCCCCCCACCTCCACATCCCACCCAATGTGTCAGAGGGCGGTCCGTGGGGACAAGTCCTGAGCCTCAAGGACAGACAGGAGGCCCAGGGGAGGAGGCCGGCCATGTGTCCAGCTCCTGCCCGAGGCGGGGATGACAGATGGCCTCGCAGGCAAGGTCCCTGCCTCCAGGGCAGCTGTGTATCCGGGGAGGCGGCAGCGGGGCGCCTCCCGAGGCTGGTGGATGTCTGCCTCTGGGGCCTGCAGCTCAAGCAGCCCGACTTTATTTTGGTTACTAAAGATGGGAAGAAGGTTCAGGCCATAAATAACCGCCTCCCCCGGGCGGCCCGCAGCCCCGGCCTCTTCAAGGCCAGCGTGTCCCCCGCCTGGCCGCGGGGCGGCGGGGAGGCTGGTGGCGGCTGAGGCGCCCAGTGGGGAGGCGGGGGAGAGCGGAGAGGGGTCTCGGGCCTGGGTTCAGAGCAAGGTTAGCCAAATAGTGGATAAATTAAGCGAGGGAAACAGACAGCTCCCCTCGCAGTGAACTTTTCACCCAGCTAACCTGCTCCTCACCCACTCTCAGGTGGCGGCGGTGGCTCCCGCCCCACGCTGTCACCTCTCGGGGGGATTGTCACCTGCCTCTGTTCCCAGCCCCCACCACTGCCAGCCCAGGTGAGACTCTGGGGATGAGGTGCTGGGGACAGGCTGTGACAGGAGCTGCGGCCACCCCACCTGGAAACACAGGGCCTTCACTGGCCTGGTGTCCTGGGGGGGCAGCAGCCAGCGCCCCTCCCCATAACCCAGTGCCCCACCCGGGTGGGTCACACCTTCTGCCAAATTCTGGCCTCCACCCTTGTCAGGGACAGGGGACGTTATCCTGCCTGAGGTCGACTCTGGTGGTGTCCCCCTGGCATGACCTCCAGCCAGCTGTGCTCCTCTGCGCTCATTTCCAGCCTGAGCCACCCTTGGGGTCTGAGAGCAAGGGAAGGGCACAGTGGACTCCCAGGCCTTCAGGCAGTGGCCACGGCCCCGATCCTGTCACAGATAGGTTTGTCCCCAGTCATTGAACCTCCTGGGCCAGGCCACCTGGAGGGAAATGGCCTCTCACCATCAAGTCACAGTGTGTGCCAGGTGGGTTGGGGTGACCACAGGGGAGATGGGGCCTCCGGGAAGGGCGTGACCCAGGTGGGCACAGCAGGACACACCAGAGCCCCAGAGGTGGCTGGTGGTCATCCACAGGCCAGCAGGGGCCGGGGGCCTCCGGCACACTGTGCACCATGCCTGGCACTGGGGATGCGGAGGGGAACAGACCAGGCATCCAGGTCCTGCGCACATAGCCAACCACAGGCCACATACCAGAGAGGTGACAGGGCCATCAGAGCAGGCTGTGTCACTGAAGACCTCTTGGAAGAGGTAACCTTTGAGCCGAGGTTCTAATGACCAAGAGGGGACACCACGTGAGGAGGGCAGTGTGGGGCAAAGACGCACAGGACCAAGGGGCAGTGCCAGAGGCCAGGGAGTGGGCAGGGACCGGGCCAGGGGCAGGAGCTCGGATCTGCCTGGACCCTCTGAGTGCTGGTCCTCGGTGTCTGCTTGTCCTCCTCCCCCGCAGGGGCAGCCTCTCCTCCTGCCAAGCACAGGGGGAGGTGTGGTCGGCATCCCCTGCACCTGCCATCCTTGCGACCACGGTACCTGGCAGCCTCAGTTTGGGCCTCTGGAATGGGAACTCAGTCCTGACCTCCACCGGGAAGAGCTGCAGAGGGCGGCCACCTGGGACCTGTGCTCCGTCCGAGACAGGGCAGGGGAGGAAGAAGGGGGCACATCTGACCCCCTTCTTGCTGTCAGTCAAAGGCGGCCAACACTGCCCGGAGGAAATGAAAACCTGAATGCTTTTGTCCCTTGCAGCCTGTGACTTTCTTCTGCCCCAGAGGGTCCTCCATAGGAAGAAGCCCTTTCACCTCCAGCGCCCTGAGCTTCTACCCCTGGGCTCTGTGGAGCTGCTGACCCCACCTCCCACACCTTGGGACCCAGAGCCATCTTTCCCACCCAACAAATCTATCTGGTTTCAGGTCAGATAAGGTCAAGAGCTTGGCCCCTTGGGTGGCACTCCTGGATGGGACCGTGCTGCACAGACGGGCACCCCCGCCTGCCTGGTCCTCTGGGCGCTGGAAGCCTGCTGGCCTATGGACAGGGACGTGTGGGGATGGGCACTGTGGTCACAGGCTGTGGCCCAGGGTGGCAGGACGAGAACTGGCTCTCTACAGAGACGCCCCGATTCCGGGAATCTTCTGGGATCCTGTGAATTATCACTGTCCTTGCTTCCTGGCACGAGCTATATCCTCATTTTTCTTTTTTTTTTTAAAGAAAGAGGGGACAATGAGAGAGAGAAAGAGAGAAGCAAATTTTATTTAGTTTTTCACGTGACTCTCATTCCCCAGACACTCCGTGGTGTACATGGTGCTGGGGTTCGAACTCGTGTCCTCACGCAAGCCAGGCAAGCGCCGTGACCGCAGAGCCACCGCTGCAGCCCCCCTCGTTATTTTTCTAAGGTTGAAACAGGTTCCGATGCCTTGAGTCGGGGAGGATGTCTCACTGCCACAAAGCTGTCGAAGGACAAGCTCTGTTCAGAATGCAGGGAGAGACGCGGGAGGGACCAACCCGTCACGGCCCACTGTGTGACACTGCAGAGAGAGCCACTTCAAAACGGGTCCCTGTGGCCATCAGGGAAGCAGGTTCTCTGAAGCCAGGCCTGTCAAACTGTGGGATTTCCCCCTGGGACTGTGACCTTTCTGCTTCCTGTCTTTCCCACAGTTCCTGGGCCAGGGGCTTCCCAGAGCAGATGGTCCGTCCATGGACTCATTGTTTAAAAATATTTATTCAGTATTATTAAAAAGATGGTGTCGTGACAAGAAAGGATGGAAAAAAAAAATGTTGGGCTTTCACCAGCTCCCAGAGCAAGCGCCAGTTCCCTAGGATCCTGTGACCCAGCTCGGAGCAGCATCCAGCTGCCGATTTTAAACTGATGTTTACAATTCACGATGTTCACTACGCAGCCAGCATTATCTTCGGAGTTTTCCTGGATTTAAAGATTGTTTTGATGGCTCTACTTTTTCATAATCTTCTACCATATTTTTGGAACGTTCTTTCCTAAGCAACTACTTAGTGGTTGGTTTTTTTCTTTTTCTTTTCCATGCCATTGACAATAACGCAACCACATGAATTTTGTCCGAATGGCTCCGGCCTTTCGCGTTTGTGGGCCTTTTCCTTGGCATGACTTCCTGTAGAGGCGGGAACAGATCAGCTGAGCGACCTGCTCTCCCTGGATGCCGCGGCCGTCTTTCTTTCCTCCTTTCTTATTTATTTCTCTGTGGCGCCGGGAACTGAACCCAGGACCTCGCACATGCTGAGCAAGTGCCCTGCCTCTGAGCCCCACCCCCAGCCCCACCCCGTTTCAAAAGGGCCACGATGTGCGGTGTCCTTGGCTGCAAAGTGACTATATGAGTCTCTGATCGCTAAATCTGGTTGTGGCCTTAAAAGCGTTTTTTTCCTAACGTAGTAAATATAAAATAATCCCTCGATGCTGCCTGAATCTATTTTACTGTATACACAAAACTCCTTCGGTTAGTAGTGAGGATGAGAATTTCCCAGTACGACGGCTCAGAGTGCCTGAGTTTGCCAAGGTGACTCACCTCTGAGCCCCACAGGCGGATAGAGTGGGGACAAAGCCGTCTCATGTGGTCATCGTGATAAATTCTTTTCCAGTCCAGCCAACCACTCGTTTCCAGTTGCTTGTTGCTGCAGAGTACCAACATCAAACCGCGCTCTTTCCGCAGAGGCTCGAATCTGCTCTCGTATTTCCAGAATCTCTTGGGGCTAGGCGAGGGGCGTCAAGGAGCGCCCTGAATACACGACAGTAAGACAACTCAGAGCCAGCTCTCAGGGCCGGGGAACAAAGGATCAGATCCACAGAACCTGCGCGGTTGGAGAGACTTGGCTATCACAGGAATGCAAGGGGTCTCTTCAGAAAAGCGAGGAACAGGCTTTCACAGAGAGCAGAAAAAAGTAGGAACAGGGGCCTGGAGCAGCTCATTGGTGGTTGCGGTGCTTGCTCGGCATGCGCAGGTACATGGGTTCAAATCCCAGCACCAAGTACACAACTAAGTGTCGGAGCAATGAGAGTCATGTCAAAAACTCAATAAAAATTGATTCTCTCTCTCTCTCTCTCACTGTCCTTCTCTCTTTAAAAAAAAAAAAGGAACATGTGACGTCAGCAAGCTTTACATTGGGTGGATTTTCTCGCTGTAGTTCTGCAAGAATTAGATAAGATGAAACTGTGAATACCACGCCTGACAGATGAGCACTCAGCAAATACCAACGCCCAACCCTGATTTCCCACACGTAAATAATCCTCTCGTGTCTTCTCTTCCCATTCTTCCCATCTATTGGACTCTTTTTTGTTTTTTTTAAAGAGAATCAACTTTTTAAATATTTTTGTCTGGGTTCCGTTTTTCTGACGCTTGTGTATGTGGTTGTGTGTGTGGTGCTGGGATTTGAACCCAGGTCCTTGCGCATGCCAGGCAAGCGCTCTACTCCTGAGCCACCGCTCCAGCTCCGGTATTAGACTCTTGATGTTTTTCTTATTTCTTTTAATGAGCTCTTTACATATTGTAGCCATTTTTCTTTTGCCTCCTAATTTACTTTATTCACGAAGCTTAGAATATTGGAACGTTTGTGGCTTCTGATATCTGTTTCTCCCCCAGAGATGCCCCGAGTTGCATGAGAGTCACGCACATACCCATCCCTTGCACCACACCCATCTAAGACCCTGTGGTCAAGAATGAGAGCTTGGAGATTCACCAGTTGGAATAATGTGGGTGATTTTGTCCTGGGCTCAGTCTGCTCTCCTTGATGTCACAATTCCCTGGGGCCTTGACTCACTGAAGCATATGGAACAAATCTTCAGAAATAAAAGAACTTAGAATTTTCTCACTCAGAGGGACTTTTCCCCAAACTTGCTGTGAGCTCAGTTTTCTTGATTCAGTGATGTTGGTTTTTTTTTTCCATCAAATTCATTCATTTATCAAAGATCCAGCGACAGCCTTCTAGGTGGAGACTGAGTTTGGGGACACAGTGGTGAACGAAATACCCTGGCCAGGGGCTCTAGTCCAAGGACTTACCAGGCATCTGCTGTGTGCCGGGCAGTCCGCTGGGTCTGGGGACAGCAGGTGAGCAGAGACGGTGGCTGCCCCTCAGTGCTGGTCGGAGGGTGACATTAACATGTGCACTATGGGGGAAGGGCTGCTGCAGCTGGCCGGCCTCAACACAGGGGTGTGACTCCCTCTGATCAGGGGTCCTGGGGGCGGGGAGGGCTCCCTGAGAAGTGGCTTGAAGAAAGCATTGCAGGGTGACCTGGAGCTCATCGGACAAAGGGGAAGACTTTGTTTTTGGCATTGGGGATTAACCCCCGGGTGCTGTCCCATTGAGCCACATCCTCAGCCCTTTTTACTGTTTTGAGACAAGGTCTCACTGAGTTGTTCAGGGCCTCACTAAGTTGCTGAGTGAGACTGGCCTTGAAGTTGGATCCTCCTGCCTCAGCCTCCTGAGCCTCTGAGATTATAGGCGTGCTCGTGGCGCCTGTGGGAAAAGGCCCTAAGACAAAGGCACAGTGTATGCAAGGTCCGCTGGAGGAGTCAGTTTCTCCTTCAGGGCTGGGACCCAAACCAGGAACTGGGACTCTGGCGCCAAAAGCCTGGATTCTCCTGGCCTGGTGGTTCAGAGTTTGGGACTCAGCCCACCCTCAGCAACCTGCTCTGCCCCCTGCCACCTGGGCAGGTCACATTTTGTCTAGAGGCCACTGGGGAGCGGAGGCAGACATCCTCCGTCTCTGGAGGGCCTGTGGTGGGCAGGGGAAGACACGTGGAGCCCCACTGTGGCCCTGCTACTTTCTCTGACCTCAGCTGGGGCTTGGCCTCCTGCCCTTCAGGAGTTCACGGGGAGGTGAAGCCTCTCAAGTGGAGGCTGCCCCCTCCCTTCCCGGGAGGCCCAGGCTGTCCAGACAAGGCCCAAAAAGGCCACAAGGAGCTTCCGGCCCCTTCCAGGCTCTCTGGATCCAGAGACATCTGTCGGGCTCGGCTGGCTCTGTTGCTCAGCTCTGGGGAGCCAGCTGCTGGGGCTCCAGTGTGTCCTGTCCCAGACCTAAGGCCAGGAGCTGGAGGGGCTGCGGTTCCCTCTGTGGCCCCTGCTTCCTGCGAGGTTGGGGAGTGGCTCAGAGTTCAAGTTCACTGCAGGGCACAGGGGGACTGTAGAACAGCCACCACCTGCATTCTAGAAAGCAGGCTCTGTCTCTGGCCTCTGGGGCACCGACTGTCACCGTCTTCCTGCGAGCCTTCCCGGGAAATTCCAGCCCATGGCTCAGAGCCTTGGGAACCAGCAAGGATTCTGCAGCCTCTCAGGGGTGGAATCTCATCTGCCTCTGCTCTCGGGGGTAGACTGGCTCCACTGAACCCCCATTTCTCCATGTGTAGAATGGGGGTCATCCCTCAGCTTCAGGGGCACCAACGGCACAGCGTCTGGTGATAGAGTATGTTCCTGACGGCAGTGTGCGAGTGTGGGAGGGGCTTTGCCACCAGCGGCTCCTCAGAGAGTCCCTGACACAGGTGTGAGTGCTGGGAGATGGTCAGGGCCAGCTGGGTAAACTGAGGCCTCGCTTGCAGGAGTCTGCTTCCTGACAGACGCTGTGCAGCGGGTCTTACTTCATTCTCACAAGAACCCAGCGATAGAGACACAGGTAAGACGAGGGCTCAAAGATTCAGAGAGGTTGACAGACTCACTCACAGTTGCAGAGCAAGCAAAAGGCCCCCTGAGACCCTCCGAGGTTTGCACAGTGAGCAGGGTGCTGGTTGAGAGTGGGGCCCAGCCTCAGCCCCTAAAGGTTGCACCCCGAGAGGAAGAAGTTGCCAGTTCTGCCTGCAAGCCCAGCTCTCCCTGACCCCCATGCTCTGCTCCCAGACCTCCAGAGTGGCTCCCCAGCGACTGGGGCTCCAGTCCCCAAGCTGTTGCCTGAGCCTGGCATTGGTGTGGGGCAGGGAGGGAGGCAGGGAGGGAGGGAGGCTGTTGCCCGAGCCTGGCATTGGTGTGGGGCAGGGAGGGAGGGAAGCCAGCCCCTCGGAGCTGCCCTGGGGAGGGAGCAGCTTGGCCAGCCTCCGGCCAGGCCTGGCTCCTTGGTTGCAGGCTGACAGGGTGGCGCGGCCCCCACACACTTCAGCTGCCATTTCGCAGCGGCCACTCGATCCATCACGCGGGCGGGGGCGCCCTCCCCGGCTCCCGGCTGCGAGGCCTACGGTGTTGTTTTAGTCTGACTCGGGCTGTGAGATAAACGGGGCATGAACTGGCCCCCTGGCAGGGGGTCAGCCCCTTCTGCCCTCATCAAAGTGCCAATCAAGAAGAGGGATGGAGGCCCAGGGGCAGGATGCGGGCTCCCCAGCCAGCAGTGCCTCCCGGCTCGCGCATCTGGCCACAGCGCTGCACCGTGGGGCTGGGGCGGCAATACCAGTCCCCAGCCGCGGTGCACACGTCTGGGGTCTGCTGCTGCTCAACAACCCCCTGAGGGTGCCTGGGCGCTCTCCTCACCCTCCTAGTGGTGCAGGGCAACAGGAGTGGCCGGTGGCTGGGCCTCAGCTGGGCTGGAGACCTGCTCCCCTCCCCCATATGGCTCAGGCACACACTGGGTGCCCTTGGGCTCACGGGGTTGACACTCCACCTCCTCTCCCCGTCCATGTGGCCTCTGCCACAGGAAAGCCCCTCTGCTCCAGTGACCTGGGCTCTCCAGGCAAAGGAACTGTCCCCAGTGAGGCAGGGCCAGCCAGGTTCAGCATGGGTGCTGGAGCCACCGTGGGGCCTAGCGGTCATGGTGTGACCCTGGTGCAGATGCTTTGTCCTCTCATGGCTCTGCCTGGGAGGCATGGGGCAGGGTGCAGAAGAATCTCTCCAAAGCCCATGCAAGGCATCTGGGGAAGTGATACGCTGCCTCCACTTCAGATCTTAAGAATAGTCGCTGCCATCGCTGAGGACCCGGGACACGGCCGGCCGTCTTCCTCAACAGCTCTGTCTTTAATTCTTCCACCAACCCCATGGAGATGACACGGGGGTCACCCTGCTTCACAGATGCTGCGGTGAGCAGGCTGAAGAGCAGGAAGTCCCGAGGTTCTCCATCAACCCTGCTGACAGTTCCTGGTTGGCAGGAGCCCCTTCAGTCAGTGACAGCTCTGCTGCCACCTCTGGTGCACGGGAGCCCAAGGATCACTCTGGAGGCTCAACGGTGGGCTGGTCTTGGGGAAACAGCTTTGGGATACGGCCCCTTAGCCCTCTAGATTCACTGTCCCTTTCCCCATCCAGCCCCTGGAGGCCGGCCTCCACACACTGCTTCAGGTGTGGGCAGGGCTGGCCTCCACCAAGGCCTTCACAACCTCCTGGCTCAGCCAGTGGGAGACAGGGGCCGCAGGTATGGTGACGGTACCTGCTGCCCTGGCATGTGCTCTCATCCCCCTGCTACGCTGCAGTTTGGCAGCAGCTGACTGTGACCACCAGAAGCGTGTCCCATCGCTGTAGCCTCACCTGTCCCGGGGTAGCAACAAGTCGCTTCTCCACCGCTGGCTGGTGATCTTGGCCCCACCCACAACCTGCAGCTTGGAAACCGCCCTGCGTCCCAGGATGCAGCTCCTCGGCCCTGCTATGGCCCTGGCAGATTCAGGGGACCAGGGTGGAAGCAAGGAAGCCAGGTGGGAGGCACCTGCAGCACCAGGGGAGCGCGGGGGCGGCAGCTTCCTCAGTCTGAGCTAAGGAGACTCCTCTGAGGGACAGGATGGGGACTTTGAGTAAAAGAGGCTTTTCAAGGATGACTCCAAAGCCCCGGCCAGAGCCAGCCGTGGAGGAAGCAGCTGGTGAAGGGCAGAGCCCCGCCTGGATTCGGGCAGAGATCAGGCTGGAGAGGCAACGGGGAGAACCATGCAGACACAAAGGGCACCAAGTGGGCACAGCTTGGAAACCAGGGAGCACCTGGCAGGAGTCTGACCGCAGACCCGGGCCCCCAGCGCTTGCAGGCAAGGAAAAGAAGCCAGCGAGGAGGAGGGAGGGGACCGGATTAGGAGAAAAATCGAGCAGTCGTGGTTTCCCGAAAGCAGAGTGGCAAATAAAACAAGTGTGTCTGAGAGGAGAGGGAGTGGTGCACGGGCACACGCAGCTCCTCTCCCAGCGAAGGCCGGAGTTGGCAAAAAGAAGGGCACCAAAGTCACCAAAGACCTGAGCGGTGGCGTCCAGGGGACGAAAACTCACTGGAAAGGGAACAGGGAAGAGGAGGCACTTTAGTTTCTATCTGCGGCACAGAAGCTGGCGGTGGGCTCTTCCGCCTGTCAGGAGAGAATACAGGAAACTGCGACCAGGTTAGGCAAGGTCACAGCCCCGAAGGGCGGGCGCCTGAGCTTGCACCCACCGGGACCTTCAGCCTCAGGGTGATTTTCCAACTGTGGCCGAGGGCTTAGGATTCCAGCAGAGTAGAAGTCTCCCCAGGTGGGGGAGGAGGCCCAAGTCCAGGGCTGCCCATGACAACTGGAATTTGTGGGACACGTAACAAAAAGAGGGAGTCACAGAGAAATCCAGAATGTCAGGACTGCAGCCTGGGAGCAGAGTCTTCCTTCTAGGACGGGGTAAAAGGGGAACAGATCCGCCCTTAAAATCAGGACGACCCACTGGTCAGAAGAAAGGTTCAACGCTCTTCAAAGTTCTGCATCGTAATCCAAGTTGTGTCCAAAATGTAATATCCAGAATTTCATGTGTATAATAAAACAACTACTAGGCACGTAAAGAGGCAGAAATGTGACCCATTAACAAGAGGGAAAATGATCAATGGCAGGAAACCCAATGTCGGAATTAGAAAAGATCTCAAAATACACAAATATGTTAAACCATCTAGTGCAAATAGTGGACGCATATTGTAATAGTTGAACATGTGAACAAAGGGGTAAATGCAGCACAGAAATGAAAACTTTCAAATGTAAATTCTAGAACTGAAAAATGCACTATCTGAAATGAAGAGATCCGGGGAGTGCTTGACACCTTTCCAGATGGGGCAGAGGAACTCAAAGACAGGTCAAGAGAAGTAACCCAGACTGACGCACACGCGGAAAAGAGAAGCGGAACAAAGCCTTCAAGAGCTGTGGACAGGGGCTGGAGCGGTGGCTCAGCGGTTTCGGCGCTTGCCTGGCATGTGCAAGGACCCGAGTTCAAACCCCAGCACCACGTACACAACTAAGTGTTGGAGCAATGAAGGCCACGTGAAAAACTAAATAAAGCTCTCTCTCTCTCTCTCTCAATGTCCCTCTCTCTAAAAAAAAAAAAACAAAAACAAACTGTGGACAAATATTAAGAAGGCGACCAGCTTTCATTTGGAGAACAGAATGGGAGGAGGGAGAGTAGGACAAAGAGATCACTGGGAAAGATAATGGCCATTTTCCAAAACATATGAAAGGTATCAGCTCACAACTCAAAAGCTCACTAAACGCAGTTTCAATCAGCTTCTCATTGCTGTGACGAAATACTTGACAACCAACTTCAAGGAGGCAGGATTTATTTTGGCTCGTGGCTCATAGATTTCGGTCCATGGTCGGATTCATGGCACAGCACAACACCATGGCAGAAGGATGCAGAGGGGGAAAGCTGCAGAGAGGGGACTGGGGTGGGGGAGCCGGGGACAGGGCATAGTTCCCAAGGTCACGTCCCTTAAGACTCACTCATTCAAGTAGCCTTCACCACCCCTGGCAGGGCGATCCATCTGGCTAACAAAGGGTTAATCCTCCCAGGAGGTCAGAGCCCTGATGATCAATCCCTTCCCCAAGGCCCACCCCTGACACTGCTGCCTTGGGGGCCAGGCCTTCAACTCCTGAGTCTTTGGGGGACACCTGATATCCAAACCATAACGCACCTCATGTAGAATCAGCACCAAACTGGACCATTAGTCAAATGCCAAAAGCTCAAGATAAAAGGACCAATTTAAACTCAGTCACATTCAAAGGAACAACATAAAGTTATGGGTGACTTACCAGGAACACCAAAACCAAAAAGCCATCCACTGACATCTTGAAAATGCTCACTGAAAACTGCTAAAAAGAATCCTTCACCTGGTGAAAGTCCCCAAGGTAAAACAGACATTTTCAGAAGAACACTGTGACCCTTTGTCGCTGGCTAACTCGACCACAAGGAATGCTGTATTCCTTAGGCTGCGGGAAGCGTCCCCAGGAGAGCCTAAATGTGCAGCAAGGAATAAGGAGCATCAGAAGGGGGAACACTGAGTGCTCACAAAAGTGGTTTAGAAGATTACTGACGGGCTAAAGCAAAGACAGCAGCAATGCATGCGATGTGGCAAAGGCAGAAACACCCACGCTACCAGCACAGAAAGAAGAAAGGACAGACAAGCGGATTCTTCTCGAAGTTCTTGCACGCTATCAGCAGAGGTACACCATTCCCTCAAGCTAAGGTGAAGAACGAAACAGACAAGCAACAGCAGCTAGGAAGTCTAAACGCCAAGGGGACTAACAACGCATCCGTGCATCCACACTGATTGTAATAAATGGTCAGAAAAAAATTTTTTTTGAGGCTGAGTCTTATTATGCTGCCCAGTCTGGCCTCAAACTCCTGGGCTCAAGTGATCCTCCTGCTTCAGCCTCCCAAGCAGCTGGGATTACAGGTGCATGCCCCCTCAGCTGGCCTGCCACCGCCATGTGGGATGCCAACAGTGAAGGAGGTTTATCTGTGTTGGGGACAGAGAGCGAGTGGGAATTCTCTATACTTCCCACTCAAAATTGCAGTGAAGCTTAAACTTCTCTGAAAAATGAAGTCTAATAAAAAACAAAGCCTAGGAAAAACAAAGCAATTTTACAGCATTCTCAATCCAAAACAAAGAAGAAAGGGGAACAATGAACAGATGGAACAAACAGAAGACACAGGAAAACGGCGGCCTGAAGCCTCCCCCGTCTGTAATCACACTAAATGCAAGTGGACCACAGTGCAGGGGAAAGGCCGAGACTGTCAGGCTGCACACAGAACGAATGCAGCTGTGTGCTGCTCCTCAAGTCTGGGGACACAGAAAGAGACAGCAAACCGGGGTGGGAGGGGGAGGCACCCGGCAAGCCCCAAAGGAACACTCCTGTGGCCACGTTAATATCCGACGAAGAACGCTCTTCAGGACAGACAGCATTACCAGGGACGAAGAGGGACATTTCAAAACGAGAAAGCGTCCATTCATCAGGAGGATGGAAAAATCCTAAATGTGTATGGACCCCAAACACAGCTTCAGTAAATACGGGGAGCAGAAACAGAACTAAAATGAAGAAATCTAGAACCCTGAGTCCTAACACTCCTCTCTGAGTTATTTATTTATTTTTAAAGAAAGAGGGACAGTGAGAGAGAAGGAGGAAGAATCATTCTTATTTAGTTTCTCACGTGGCCTTCGTGGCCTTCGTTGTTCCGACGTTTAGTTGCGTACGTGGTGCTGGGGTTTGAACCCGGGTCCTCGTGCTTGCCAGGCAAGTGCTCCAACCACTGAGCCACCCCTCCAGCCCCCTCTCTGAGTTATTGACAGCACAAGCAGACAAATCAGTAGAGGCAGAGGATTTGAAAGGGGGAACATGAGACGAGGAGGTGGAGGGAGAGAGCTCCATCCTTCCTGGAGTTTCACTTGAAATAAGGGAAAGAGCTGATGAGGGCCTGGGCAGGGAGGTGAGGCCAAGGGAGGTTAAGGTGGGAAATGGACACATGTTTGTACGTGGATGGGGATGACCTGGAGGACTGGGCGGGTCTGGATCCAGCACAGGGAATGGACAACTGCAGGCACGATGTCCCCTAGTAGGGGAGAGAGGA
Organism: Aplodontia rufa; assembly: GCA_004027875.1. Classification (NCBI taxonomy): domain Eukaryota; kingdom Metazoa; phylum Chordata; class Mammalia; order Rodentia; family Aplodontiidae; genus Aplodontia; species Aplodontia rufa. The sequence goes on along the minus strand of PVKS010015461.1, from coordinate 3,800 downwards.
TGGCGGACAGGCAGAAGGGTGAGTTGGCCTCAAGGGCAGGTATGGGGTGCTGTGATGAGCTAGAGACGGGGAGGCTCTCCCAAAGAGGTGCCTGCCTGAGCCCCTGGGCCCTGCTCTATGGAGGACAGGGTGGAGGCAGTATGGGCGAAACCCTCGCTGGTCTCTGATACTCTATGTGTTCCTGTTCTCCTGTGTCTTTGTCCAAAGACAAGTCACTTTGGCCTTGGGAAGCTACCCCACCATAAGAGGCTGGGATGAGAGGGCTGCTTTTATCACTTTCCTAGATTTTTAAAAAAAAATTTTTAGGGATTTATATTCAAGCTTTTAAAATAACAGATAAGGGGGGCTGGAGCGGTGGCTTGGCAGTTGCTGTGCTTGCCCAGCATGTGTGAGTACATGGGTTCAAACCCCAGCACCCATGTACCCAACTAAGTGTCAGAGCAACGAAAGCCACGTGAAAAACTCAATTTAAAAAATTGAGGGGCTGGAGCGGTGGCTCAGCAGTTTCGGTGCTTGCCTGGCAAGCACGAGGACCCGGGTTCAAACCCCAGCACCACGTACACAACTAAGTGTTGGAGCAACTAAGGCCATGTGAAAAACTAAATAAAGTTCTTTCTCCCTTTCTCTGTCTCTATCACTGTCCTTCTCTCTTTAAAAAAAAATAACAGATAAGGATAAAAAAGATTTTTAAAATTAATCAGTTTTCAGAAAAGGAAATGGTTCTTATATTAGCCCATTTTTTTTCATTACTATATCAAACTAGCTGAAGATGGGTACTTAAGAAGAAAAGAGGTTTATTTAAACTTAGCATTCTGGAAGTTGGTAGCCCATGAGCAGGGAGTCTCATTATCTGGGCCACCGGTGAGGGCCTAATGAAGGAGAGCAACCTGGGAGAAGCTTATAGGAGAGGGAGAGATCACATCACCAGAGGGGAGGCCAGAGAGCCGTGCAGGGGTAAAACTCTGACTTACATAACAATTTGCTCTTGCAAGAACCAACTCAGAGCCAGGCATGGCAGTTCATGCTGGTTATTGCAGCACCTTGGGAGGCTAAGGCAGGAGGACCACAAGTTCAAAGTCAGCCTCAGCAACTTGGCAAGGCCCTAAGCAACAGTGAGACCTTGTCTCAAAGTAAAAAATAAAAAGGGTAGGGATGTGATTCAGTGGGTAAGCGCCCCTGGTTCAATCCCCAGTACCCCAGCCTCTCCCCACCAAAAAAAAAAAAAAATGCTAATGCACTCGAGGCAATGCCCCAATGACCTAAAGACCTCCCCCTAAGCCCCACCTTTTAAAGGTCCCACCACCTTACCACCATCACACTGAAGGCCATAGTCCAACACATGAGTGCTTTGGAGACAAATCCAAACCAGAGCAGATCTTAAACACAGCTCCCAAACCGCACATTCAACCTGTGCTTAGACACTCAATCTGCCCCAAAGTGACAAAGATTGCTTTTTAAAAAGTTAACACTTTTGTCTTGGTCAGACTGTAAGGAAATGCTCCGTCGTTCATTGTTGGTGGCAGTATGCATTGCTATGAATGCTGTGTGAGGTAATCTCGAACCAGTTGTCAAGATGGCAAACGTATAAACAGCTGACCAATTTCTTTTCTAGGACTCTAACTAATGCCCCACAAAATCAAGGCTGCACAAGGTGGTTCAACGAAGTTTTGTCACAGCAAGAAGGCTGGAAGCAACCTAAGTGACCACCAGAAGGGGATTGGTTAAATTAACGTGGCTTAATCTGCACAAGGGGAATCATGCAACCAACTAAGAAAACCACAGCACTCTGTAAGTGCTGACATGGAATGATTGCCAAGACGAATGACACAATAAAAAAAAGCAATAAACTAAAATTTTTGTTAAGAAGTAAAAAATAAAAAGAGGGGAAAATATGGACTTGTATTTGCCCACATATATATCAAGTGTCTATGCGTATATTTGTGTGTCTGGAAAAATACACATGTAACCAGGGAGGGAAACTCGAAAACTGTTGACAGCAGTGGGAGGGAGGAAAACGATAACGCAACCACAAATAAAAACAAACACAGAAGGCAGGAAACGGCTTCCAGCAACCTGAGAGACGGCTACTTCCTGTTCCCCTTCCAAATGCTGCGTTTCATCTTCTAGAACGATGTGCTTTGGGAGTTCCATCTGGAACATCTAAAGGGCATCTAAACCAACACAATGACCATCAACCAGACCACGCAGGCGGGAAGCGAGTTGGGGCTGAGTCTGCCGCTCCCTTTGCTAAGCATCTATTTTGTGCTGCTGATGGAACTAACCACTGCTGGAGGCGTTGATAGACGGTGGATCCACTGCCAGAGGCGTTGATAGACAGTGGATCCACTGCCCGGAGGCGTTGATAGACGGTGGATCCACTGCCCGGAGGCGTTGATAGACGGTGGATCCACTGCCGGAGGCGTTGATAGACGGTGGATCGCCATTTCCCATTTCGTCTGTTGACATTTTTAAAATATTATGAAGTATTAAATGAAAACCCTAATGGTCCCGGATCTTGCCGTTTGTGAGTGCTCTCTGATGTGATCACCAGATTTGCTGAGGGTGTGCTCCAAGCTGGAGTGGACAGGTGCCTGCTTCCTCCCAACACCTCAGCCTTTCGGAACACGTTACTATTGTCTGAAAAAATGAGCTAAAGTCTGCACCCACTCACACTGGTACCCAAGTGCCTGGCACAGACTGGCCAAGGGACCGTCTGGACCAAACCTGGGCCGCTGAGGTCTCCAGCCAGCTTGCTGCTGCCTGGCCTGTGTGGTGTGTGCACAAGGCCACGTGCCCATCTCCTGCCCTGGTGCCCGGAACTTTCAGCCCTCTGGGCAGCAGGCCAGGACCTTCATGCTGTTTGCAGAGTTACCTAATCTCATGCTGGTAAACAGAGCCAGCTCCTGGAGCAAACACAGGCAAAGCAGAGGGCCCTGATGCCCCATCTGATGCACCCCTGGGGAGCTCCATGAGTTGTCCCCAAAGTTTGTGGCCAGACTTGATGAACTTTCTCTAAGGAAGACGGGAGTCCTCAGAGAAGAAACGACAGGCCAGGCACCTGATACCAGGGAGCCAGCTCTGAGAAAATGGGTCACTGCTGACAGGGCTGGCCTGGGGCCCACGGGGGTGGGGAAGAGCTGCCCAGGGCCACCCCACCCTGCCTGCTATGCTGCCTTGGAGCCCCAAGGTCTTGCATCCTCCGGCAGCAGACTCCCCCCTCTTCCGCAGGGCTCCTCCCCTCCCCCACCCAGTTGTGTGCTCCCACCCAGCTTCAAGAATCCCAGCATTCCCAAACTGACGTGCAATGTCTGATAATCGCCTGCCCTTGGCCCACCAGGAGCTTAACTCAAAGGACTGGATCCGCGTGGTGGTCTTTTGGGCAAATGTTGGGGATCCAGGAGGGCCTGGGGCAGAGGAGACACCCACATGGCTCTCTCTGACCAAGCCCCACTACCCAATGCTCAGGTGTCTGGTTCAACTCCGTGCAGCCCAGGAAAGGCGTCCATGCCCCTGACTCCACTGCCAGCCGGCCCTCTGAAGTCAGTGCCCTCCAGCTTAAGAACGCGGCCCTTACAAAGGGTACTGTCACACCGGATGTCACTCAGGGCTTCAGTCTTGGGCCACAGTGGCTTCTCTGGGACTGGGCAGGGAGCAGGTGCAGAGCTCATCAACAAAGACAGAGGCCTTAGGTTGGGGACAGGCTCTGGAGCTGGTTCTGCACATCAAGCCCCAGGCCCTGCGTGCCCAGAATCCAGAAGCTTCTGGAAGCATTTTCTTTGCATTTCTCCCCCCTCCTCCCC
>PVKS010015460.1:0-45923 GCA_004027875.1 Aplodontia rufa | reverse complement strand
AAAAATTGTGACTTTTTATAGCCCAGTTTTGTTTCATTCTTCATAGTATTGTAAACAGTTCCATCTTAACATCCCAGACTTGATTCTGGAAAAAAAAAATTAGTTGCATGGGTCAGGACATTATTTGGCCTCCGGTTTACTTCATCTACTATCTGTAAAATGAAGATAACAATATATCTACCTACTTCTCAGGATGATTATTGTGATGATCAAATCAGGTGAATAGACAGTCCTAGCTCAGTGCACAGCCCGTAAAAGGAGCTCAGTGAATACGCTGTGGGTTATGATAGAACTTTTACTGAAGAGGTATTACTAGCAAATTATTCAATATGTGCTAAATACAAGGAGATTTTATAAACTGGGGGCCATGAGCTTTATGTGATCCTTAGATGTCTTATGCCATAATTGTGGCCAATAAGGTGATTGGTATTTATTTTTTTCATGGATTGCCTGTATTGGATATTAGACTTCACTTTAAAAAGTCCATTTATGTTGTGTCCTCTGGAAATATTAAACCCTCATCCCCATACAGTGACAATAGCTTGGTATGTTTCCTCCCCTCCCACTGTCCTCACCACGCCTTGTTGGCTCCATGTCACTGTTACTTACCATAATTAGTGACCATTTAGTATGGTCTCCCTGATACAGTAGAACTAAAAAGATGAAATAGTGTATTGCTATCAAATTTGAAATAGAGAAAAGTTGTTAAGGATTCATGTTAAAGAAAAATTCTCAGCATGGTCTTCTTTTATATGGGTTACCTGCCTGGTCTCACGAGCGTTTGTGAAGCATCCAACCTCCCATATTAGAGACATATGGAAGCAGCACTTTGGACCAGGTAATCATGCTTTGCCTGGTATAGATGAGTGAAGTTAAAACCCCAGAGAGGCAGTGACTTGCCCAAGGCTGCAGTTAGAAACCAAGTTGAGGCTGGCTTTTGATGCTGAATAGTGTTTCTCGTTATGTTTATTGGTGTTTTAAAAGTTCAATTTTTAAGGATTGGGGATGCAGATCAGTGGTAGAGTGCTTGCCTAGCATGCACAAGGCCCTGGGTTGTTCAATCCCCCCACTCAAAAAAATAAAAAGTTTTTTGTTTTTTGGTCAAAATTTTGAAGTAGTGGAAATTAGTATAAATCAAATCTCTTTAGAGTAAACTGACCCTCTAATACCTCTTCCCTCTACAAAACAGTATATGACTCATGACTTTCTAAAAGATTTTCTAACAGTTACAGGAAACTTTTCAGCTTAATAAGTTTTAGTTTTGCTGTAATGTTTGTAGCAAATTTATAGATACCATTTGGAAGATAATGCATTTTCCTTTTTTCAGGAATGGACAACTTAGGTAGGACTCATCCACTGAAAGCATACTACCTTGAACATGTTATCTGGAGGTGACTGTAGGTTGTAAATTAGGTTTAGTATGTCAGGAAAAGACACATATAATTTCACGTACACATAATTTCAAGCTTCTTCACCAAAACATTGCTTAATGCAGATAACAAGTAACTGAATTACATCATTTATTTTTGTGTTCTTTTTCTTCCCCCTCGCCAGTTTCTGGAAAGGGAAACAGCCCAGAGGTGTTGGAAGACAGATGACATGGGTAATTCACAATTGGATCTATGCTCCGTAAATGAGCTGTTAGTATATAAAAAAATCTAAAATCCTTTTGAGATGTATCATGTGACTAATTAAGTTAATTTGAAGATGTTGCTAAAAATTTGTTACAGCTTGTAGCCTGATTAAGAAAAACCTCAGCTATTTACACTTTACCTCTTGGGAGATTACTTTTTTATCATTGAATTGGTAACATATTTTTATGGAAGAATTTGCATTATATTTGTTCTAAAACATAAATATGAATTAGCTCTCATTTTTATTTCAGATTATAATAATTCATGTCCATTATTAAATTAGAAAGAATATAGTGACAAAGAAATCCATCCTGTAGTCTGAACATCCAGGCCTAAAACTTTTGGCCTATTTAAAAGCTTTTCTTCTACCTTTCATATCTAGTCAAACTTTGAAACTGTACACAATTGCAGTTTCAGGTACTGTAAATACAAACAAGTTGGATGGACTTAGGAATGGCCCACTAGAATCCAGATTGTTAGGAGGAACAAGGAGCACCTAAAGAGAAAAAGAGAAACCCACACATATGAAGGTGTAAGACAGGCCTATCAGTCAGCTGAGGGGAGGAAAGCAGAGGCTGTCACCGAGAAAGAGAGCAAAGAGCTGTGATTAAAGTCCTCAGTAACTGGTAAAGGCTACCTTCCTGCCAAGAGGACTGGAAAATGGAGCAGTGAGGTCCTCTTCAGTAGACTAATAATTTAAAGGGAACTATAGGAGTTGGGACCTGGTTGAAGGAAGTGGTTCATGAGTTGGGAGGGACCCGGTATCCTTCAGCACTATATCTTGCCCACATTCCCGGTTCCAGACTTCCATGTGCTGAGCATTTTTCGTCCTCTCTGCACCTCCACCATGATGTTCTGCCTCATCTTGGGCCCAGAGCAATGGAACCAGCTTACCATGGACTGAGCTCTGAAACTATGAGCCAAAATAAATCTTTCTCCTCCAGGTTGTTTGGGTCAGGTATTTTGGTCACTGCAATAAAAAGCTAACACATCCAAAATTAACTTTTCCCGGTACAGTCTTAATTATGCTATAAATTTGCTAAGCTCACCTTCCATTTGTGTCCATTCTAAAGCAAAATAAATCTTGAATCTGAAGAATAGTGTACAAGTGAGCACAAAATAAAAATATTATTTTGATTATTAAAAGAGCACTATATTCTTTAAGTGAATAATACACCTGGTAAGTATTTTCTCATTTTCTGATTTGGTGACAAAAATGACAAGAAGGTTTAGAGGTAAATGTCTCTTCAGTTAGGCCTTTAATGCTAGCTGAACAACTTCATATCAAGGTCTAACATAATTTTAAAAATTAAGTTCTCTTATTCCTATATAATTTCATGAAACTTAGCATCACTAAACATAAGTTGTTTTGTAATTTCATTTATTCAAGTGTTTCAGCTCTATATTTTACTGTGTATTCAGTTTTATGGCATGTGGAAACAGCATCTGATTTAATATTTTCTATTTAGGCTGTTTACTTTGTAGTCAAACAGTCTTCAAAAACATTTTCATCTCCCCACATTTTCCATCTAGGCCTGTCAGTTCATATTTACAAAGGTTAATTGAGACAGAGTCTCAAAGCCTCTGATACAGAAGCAAGTTTTGCCAAACTTAATAGTTGGCTTTGAATTTACTGCCAGGTCTCATTCTACATGTAAATATTTGACTGAGTTGGTTTGAAAAAAAATTTTTTAAGTGTGGGGGACTGAGTTTACCATAATGTAATTTGCAATACGAGAAAATTTTCATTTCTCCATGTTTCTTTTTGCTAATTTCTTCGTTATTGTCAGATTTACAGATGTCTTCATTACTGTTCTCATAATATGTTTTAGCCTCCTTTGGAATTGCTGAGTCAATCAGGAGATAATGGAGTGCATTTGCAGGAGCCCACACTGTTTTAATTAACTCCCCTTAATGTCACCAAGGAGGATGGGTTGAGCGGGCCCTTTGCCATGACCCTTCACTCTTGGAAAGTGAGCATCTCATGAGAGCTGGCTTGGAGCAGTTCATGGTGGAAGGCTGACAATTCTCTTTCACCTCTCCAAAAAACAGAGCTTGCCTTGGAATGTAGTGGAAATAACCCACCACTGAACAGTCTGTGACCGTAAGAACTTGCTGCAAATGTGTCTCTTTCTGCCACAGCCTCCTGCAAGGAAGGAAGAAACTTGTCTCTTTCCACCACATCACTGCCTCTTTCCAGCCAGAGGTCACCTACCAAGTTTAGACAGGAGAGAGGCAGCTGACCGCAGAGCCAGGCTCTGAGCAGACTGGTCTGGGCCTGAACTATCCAACAGGAGTATAACACAAGCCATGTGTGTGTTCAAGTAGCTACATTTTAAAAATGAAGAAGAATCCGAAGAAAATAATTTTAATATTTTAATGCAACATATCCAAAACAAAATTTCAACATGCAAGCAATAGAAAATTGATTTATAAGATATTATAAATACATTGTTTTTAAAAGTCAGTCTTCAAAATCTGGTGTTTATTTTACAATTAGCATATATATCAATTCAGACATTCGAATTTTTTTTGGAAATAACGTTTGGTTATTTAAACCTCATGCAATTCACAGCTAAATGATGGATTTACAAGTTGTTCCAGTTATACTAAAAATGGTTTTCTACACTGCACCAAGTGTCAGGTTTTTAATTAATTGAAATTAAACTTTCGTTTTTCAGATATACTAGCTACATTCCCAGGACTCAAGGCCACATGTGTCTGAGGGCTATCATGCTGATGGCACAGACTCACAGCCATGGCACATAAAGTGTGCAGGAAGAGCAGGCATCTCCTGAGATTTTATTAACAGGCAGAACCTGAGGCCTCTCTCCAGACTTACGGAATCAGAATCTAGATGTTAACAAGATCCTTAGGTGACCGTGTACATAAACAACCTGGGCAGCAGCTCTGGTCTATTTAACATGCCAGGAAAGTTGGTATTGTTTCCATTTTACAGATGAATATATTGAGGCTCAAAAAGTCACATAAGGTGCTCTAAAAGAACAAAACCAATCAATGAAATAGCTAAAATTTAAACAAGTCTTACCCCTTTTAAAGCCTCTTTCTAACAGTTATCATACTACCCAAAGCATGGAACATGGTGCTAATAGTGCTATGAAAGGTCATTTTAAATGTTGGTGCCCAGCCAACATTTAGAAAATCACTAAAATGCAAAGCTTAAATATTTTTCTCTGTGGCTGGAGTGGTGGCTCAGCAGTTTGAGCGCTTGCCTGGCATGCATGAGGATCCGGGTTCAAACCCCAGCACCACGTGCGCAACAAAGTGTCAAAAAAACAAAGGCCAGATGAAAAAAATGATTCTCATTCTCTCTTTTCTTCTCTCCTCTTCAAAAAAAAAAAATTGTCCCTTTGCCATCTCTCAGTTTTTCCAATAAGGTCAAGGATAATATCATTGAGTGGTGCCATTGGTTTTCAATTCCTTACTCTTGCTGAAAGTGGGCCCCAACGGCAGATGGTGCTGCAACATACTGACCTGGTCTTCCTACCTTTGTTTACTTCCACTGTATATATTCTTACTTTTACCTTTCATTTATGACAAATGATACTGGTTTTCTGTTTAGAGGGACGATAAAGTTGAATGCATTTAAGTAGGAAAGAGTAGCTGCCCCTGTGAATACAGATGATATACAGGTGTGGCCACCTGGGAAGGGATGACCCAAGTGGGAGGAACAATTCCTGGATGAAGCTGCCTCCCTGTAGGCAGGACTTCCAGAAGTTGACACTCTGCAGAAGATGCTGAAACAACCCAGAGTAGTGGGTACTACACTTTTGCTCCAGATGAAATGAATACTCCCCAAGCTGGTACCTTGTCCCAGGACCCCTTCCAAGCACTTAACAGTTATAATTTTTGTGTGTGGTCAATGATGATTGTCTTTGGTTGACTGCTTCTCCAGCATTACATACCTCCCTGCACAGAAAACCAGATGCCTGACGACTCAGCCCAAAAGCAAACTGTGTGTGGAAAACAGAAGCTCAACAAGTAGATGCCCCATGGACTGATGAATAGAGAACAAGTACCTGGAAGAAGCCAGGGCAGCATGGAGTTCATTGTGGCCATGGTGGTCACTGCACAGAGATGTACTGATGTCCCAAAAGAGCAGTACCAGCATTCTGCAGGGGGTAGCAGAGAAGTCCCGTCCAACTTTTGTCCTGATTCCAAGGTCCAGAAGGCTCCATTCTAAGTGTTAGTGCTCTACAGTTTTCTGTGGTATCCATGGGGGTGCAGCACTTTTCTAAAACTGCCTCTTGCTTTATGGTAACCAGAGTTATTATTTTTTTTGAGAGAGAGAGACAGGGAGAGAGAGAGAGAATCAATTCTTATTTAGTTTTCCATGTGGCTTTTGTTGCTCCGACATTTCATTGTGTATGTGGTGCTGGGGTTCGAACCCATGTACTCAACATGCCAGGCAAGCACCATCACCGCCAAACCACCACTCCAGTCCTTAGAGAGTTATTCTTTCATCATCTATCTACCCCACTAGACCACCAAGCCCCAAGAGAGCAGAATCCATCTGCTTGTTCACATTGCATAATCCCTGGGGACTGTCCTATTTCACACATAGTTGGCACTCAATAATTTGATGAGTGAATGAATGAGTGTTTGCTAGATCTATAGGAGATGCCGATAAACACTTAAATGAGTATTAGAAAGTCAGGCTTGTGATGTCTCAAGACAAACATTCTCTGATTTAAGAGACTCTAGCTATGAAACATGAATTTTCAAAGACAAGTCAATAACAACTAAATTAAAGGAAATCTTTACTTCACAAACTGATTCACTCCCTGATTTATCAAGGGCTACATTTTGTTTTCTAATTATAAACTCTCAGAGGAGCCTAAACAGAACATAAAGTTAGATTTTGTGCAATGCATTGTAATGCTTTCAAATGCAAACAAAATGAATTATTTGAAAAATTACATATTCAGATCCTTTGGCAATGATGTGAGTCAGCCACCAGGAATCACACACTTTGAAATGGAAACATCAATCCCATCATTTTCAGAAATTAGTAAGTGGCCTGCTAATTGGTGAAACCATACTAAGCAATTTACCAATAATACAGAGCCTCAGAACAACCCAGAAATCAACTACCTGTTGCCATTTCCAGATGGGGACACAGCAGAGACGCTAAGTCAAATAACTACAAAGGATCACACAGCTGAAGAGTTAGGGTTTGAATTCCAGCGTGACTCCAAGCTTAAGATTTTAAACACCCGTGGTACTCACTGCATAGCAGATTTGTAGCATCCACAGTATTTGTAATAAAGACTCTGATTCTATTTTTGATGTCCAAGCTCTTAGGTTTTCAGGCATCAACTCTCGCTGCTCTTTTTTGCCCTGCATCTGAGCAAGAGGCTGAGAAAGCTCATGTGATTCCTCTCAGTGCCAGCCAGGAAGTACGACTCACTCCGCCTCTACTTCCTGGCCACATGCACACTCTGCGCCCCCCTTCCTTCTCTTCAGTCATTCTTAGCCTAGCTTGGGTGACTGCCCTGTTTTCCCCAGAAAGCCTAAAGATGTGAGTAACAAATCTCTTTGTAGTCTCTTAGTTGTGCAAGTGGCATGATCTAGCTCCACATCCAAATGAATTGGGGGGTGAACAGCATTGCTGCAACACCCTCCGTGACAACAGCAAGACAGCATTAAACTAACTGTCAGCTTTGTGCCTTAACATTACGCCAGAAGACTGAAGAACGTTAATGTGGGGGGAAAGACTCATTATTACTGCATTTACAAAGAACTTTATTTCCTACCTTGCCCAATTTTTGTGAGAGGGGAATTTTGTCTTCCTTCTTGCTTCAAGTTTATCTCTGCTTTTCCCTTGGAAGCTTTCCACCTCAAGGGACTGGTTACCTGACTGATATATTCATAAAGCTGAATTTTACTCGCAGGCACGGTCATTTGATATAAAAGCTCTAATGTATGATATTCCTCAGCTTTTTGTCACCAAAACATTCAATATAGTACTGGTACAAACTTTTTACTGCCATTCATTCCCTTGATGTATCCCCGCTGTCCTCCCTATTCAGCTTAAATGTTCTGTCATTATAATCTCTATTTACATTCTCATCTCCTTTACCCATCTTTCATTTCAACATGGTTAAATCCATACCTCTGCCTACTCAGCACCGGCTCTTGAAGGTGGTTGGAGAAAAACAGTCACACTCACTGACTTCACCTTGAATTCAACACAGGGCCTCAGATAGCCCCCATGATGCTGCCAGGACTTCACGCTGTATGCCCCTAATCAATTCTCTCTCCTGGTTCATAAGGCGCCCATTCTACCTCTTTTCCTCATTCCTGAAACATCTAACATTCCCGCTCACATTCTTACTCTCAGATGATCCTGTTTCCTACTTCACTCAAGAAACTGAATCAATCCAAAGAGAATTTGAACTGAACACCTGCCAAGGGACTTGCCAGCAACACCTGTACACACACCCTCTGCCTTCCTGCTGGAATCAAAGGGATTAGCTGGGCTTCTACCAAAGCCCCTGTGTACAGACCCCAGGCCTCCTAACCTATTCAAGGACATTGCTTTAGCAATTTGCCACCACCTCCCCAAATCATCAGCCTTTTACCTTTTGCTGGTTTATTCCCATGGGCCTGCAAACCTTCTCTTGAACTCATTCTCCTCTACTTATACACCATTTTGAAATCTTTTTTGCAGCAAAATCCTCCATACTACCTCCAATTCCTATCTTTTCGTTCTCCCTTAAAACTACTATACTCAACTCTTTACCCCTTTGATTCTACTTCAGCTGCTTCTCTCAAGAAAATCTGTGACCACCACTGTTAATTCAATGCTCAGTCTCAGTGTTCATCTTATTGAACTCATTGACATAGACGCTGATGACTCTTTCCTCTATGACACACTTTCTTTGCTGGCTTCCTGTAGACATACACACTTCTATTATCGGTTACTCCCTCTCTGTCTCATTCAAAGGTTTCTTTTTCGTAATGTTGAAGTGTCCCAAGGATCAGTCTTGATTCTCTTTTGTCGTTACTCACTTCCTTGATGATCTCATTATGACCTTACATTCAGTCTATATACGGTCACATCCATTTCCAGCCCTGATCCTTTCCTGAGCTCCAAATGCTTGTACCAGAGTCTTACTTCACATCTCTATAGACGTCCAATAGACATCTGGAAATTAACACAGACCAAAAGAAGCTCCTGTCCACCTACAGTCTTCCCCATCTCTGATAGCAGCTTCACTTTTGCAGTTTCTCAGGCCATATTTGGAAGTCATTCTTGATTTTTCTTTTGCTTATAACTCATCTCCAATCCAGCAGGAAATTGTTAGTTCTAGCTTCAGAAGATGTTCAAATCCAACCAGTTCTGTCTATTACTATTGTCCTGGTCCAAGTCACCTTCACCTGATTTTGTATATTACTGAATTTGGATCTTAGTTAGTTTCCCTTCTTCTACCTTGTCCCTCAAAGTCAATTCTCAACCCTAGTAACTGTTTTACAATTTAAACCAGCATTTGTCCAGTCCGTACCTTGCCATGACTGCTCACCCAAATCCTCACAATGTCCTGCAGGCCCTATATCATCTGCCTCTTCCCTTTACCCCTCCAGGCTCATCCGTAGCTCTCTACCTCACTCTTTCTCCCTTAGCTACAGTGGCTCCTTTGTTGTTCCTTAAAAACATCAATTAGGGTCTCTGGTAAGGCCTTTGCATTAACTGCTACTGCTGGAACACTCCTCCCATAGAAAGCCACATAGGTGACTTCTGCACTTTGTATAAATCTTTGCTGAAATTTTATGTTGTCATTGAGCTAACCTGCCTTAGTGTCTGTGATGGCTTGTATTTTCTGAATATCCGTAACAATATCTTTCATCCTGAGTCTCTGCTTAAAATGTCACTTTTCTACTCCCGCATTAAGACAAGGAGTCTCTTATGTCTCTTCCTCTTTGAACCTGAGTGAACATTTGTGACTCTCAACCAGCAGAGCTACCATGCTACTTGAGGCTGGGAGTTACAGTACAATTCTACCATTAAAGAAACCAAAGATCTTTGTAAAAATGACTGATTTTAGAGCTAAGGTAAGGAAAACACAGGTGAGCCTGGAGCATCTTGCAGTGTTCGAATGTAAGGAAGTAAACAATGAAAGAATGGGGTTATGTCAAAGGAACACAGGAGCCAAACTACGAGAACCTCCAATGCCTAGAGCTGGAAAAAACTAAATAATAACTAAAATAAATAATATAGTAATGGATTATAACTGAAAGGATAAAATAAATGTGCACGAGTCCACGCAGAGAGAAGGAAATACATGAGGGAGGAGAAACAAATCTTCCATATAGAAGGAGTCTAAATAACATATACAGATATTGTCCACTCTAAGAGGTAGAAATTTGTCTTCCCTTCGCTTTCAAGTAGTAGGGGAAGACTTCAAAGAGGTTAGAATTAGTGATTTGCTTCCAAAAAATAGAATATGGAAAGGAGAAAAATAACAATTTTACCGGGAAGAAACATGTCAAACACTACCTTAACCAAGTGATCCAAGTACGATCAGTGATATCACAGATATGTCATGTTCCCCCAAAGTGTGATGTGCTGGGTAGGGCACTTCACTCCTCTGGCCTTCCCCTAGTATAATAAGGAAACTATCAGTTTCAGTTTAAGGATAATTCTACAAAACAACTGACTAATAACCCTCAAAACTGTCAACATCATAAGAAACAGGTCTCAGAAACTGTCATTGACCAGAGGAGACCAAGGAGACATTGAAAAAAATGCAAAATGGAATCCTGAATTGATCTTGGAACAGAAGAAAGCATATTAGTGGAAAAACTAGTAAAACCCTAATGAAGTAAATAGTTAAATATTTATAAACTAATGTTGATTTCTTAGTTTTCACAAATGGACCACAATATGGATAAACTGTGACATTAAGGGAACTGGATGAGGAGTGCACAAAAACTCTCTGTATTTTGCAACTTTTTAGGTCTTAAATTATTCCAAAATAAAGTGTACTTAAAAAGGCAGTGGGGTTGGAGCAGTGGCTCTGCAGTTATGGCGCTTGCCTGGCATGCGTGAGTACACAAGTTCAAACCCCAGCACCACGGACCCAACGAAGCCTCGAAACAACAAAAGGCACGTGAAAAACTAAATAAAAGTTGTTTCTTTCTCTTTCTCTCTCTTTCACTCACTGTCTCTCTTTCTTTAAAAAAAAATGATTCTGTCTCTCCCTCTCTCTCTCTGACTCTCTCTCACTGTCCTCTCTTTAAAAAAAAAAAAAACACTATAGCCTCCACCTGGTGTGCTCTTGCGTGGGTGCTCAGTGCCTTTCTCCCCACTCCCTGCCCACCTCTCTCATTGGACACCTAGGACACTTGCTTTTACAATTCATCCATGACACTGTAAGGAAGTCCAGTGCCCATGGAGGCACCTGTTGTAGGTGTTTTAGCCAGAGTTCCAGCAATGGTCCCAAATGATGGCCAGCATCAACAATCAGACATATGGCTCAGAAAGCTTCGGAAATGGCTCCAGGCCCTGCCATCATCTGACTATAACTGTGTAGCATCCCCTGATTGTGAACCACCTAGCTGAGCCTAGCCAACCCTCAGAACTACCAGAAAGAATAGTAATAATAAAAGAGCAACTGTTTTATGCCCTGATGGCTGGGGTGGTTTCTCAACACAGCTAACATCTCCCTACTTCTCTTTTTTCCCTGCTCCATGTAGTACAGACAAAAAGACTCAGAAAACTTGGGGGTCCTGACCCTTCTTAATAATCATAGCTTTAAGTGCCTTTCCAGGAGATGGGAGAACTCACTTCTGCTTCAATCCCTAACTCTATGCCAACGTTGGCTTTTATGAGACAGCCTTGAACTGGGGAAATATTAAGTGGTTGAGCATCTATTAATCAAGAAGTAATTTGATTCCCATTCTGCTGTTTTTTTATATACACAGGGTCCTAAAGAATGAACTGAGACAATTTAACATATTCAGGTATATCTGGGTTATTTGTATTATCCCATCAATACACTAAAATTTCTCATCCTTCACAAACTCAAGAGTGAGAAAATATCTCCTTTGGGTCTCAGTACTAAGAATTGTTATGTGCCTCAGAACCACAGTTCAGCTTTTATCTTTTGGACACTGTGAGCCATGTAAAGAGATTACTCATTGGCTGGCAAGAATTTCCAAACTAGGATTGCAGCCCCTGCTGAGCAAAAAGACCAGGAGTCATGGCCTGTGTACCCTACCTTCCTCTGGCTTCATCTTTATTTCCTGCTGTATTGTATTTCCACTTTTCCTGTATGTTTTTCCATAGGTGGCTTTATTTTCCTTTTGGAAAGAGGTTGTAACTAAAACAAAGTATAGCAAGGGGAAAGGAGAATTCAACGGAAGTAGTTTTGCTTATAACTCTATTAGTATCTGTCAGTACCTCTCACTGGGAAGACTGCAGAAATCTAGCATTCTCAGTAATGCTAAGTACTAGGCAAAGGCCTAGTATGTACACAAATACATAACAATGTTAAGTGCTTCACACATAATTAATGCCCAGTATGTGAGTTTCCTTGATCTTTGCCTAGTACTTCGCTGTTCTGAAAATACTAGATTTCTACCAAACCTCTCCCAGTGCTCCGTACTGATGGTGGATTCCAGAAAGTGGAGCTATCAGCATATTAACATCTGTCGAATCCACTTTTCCCATTGCTATCTACTTTAAACAAGAAGTGGGCTCCAGTAGGGCTTTAAGGGGGGATGGCCACTTTGACCAGGGCCTCAGCTGTGAGTTGCCTACCTGTCTGAAATACTTACATCAGCCAGAATGTACCCTGAAGCGGGGTGGGAGCAGACCCCGTCAGGATCACATCACTAGCCAGCTGGACACTCAAAACAGGATTTCTAATTTACTGAACTGCCGGACAGAGATCTGTAGGATTCTGTACCTCTTGAGTCTCTTTAGTTTCTCCTAAAACAAATACATCATCAACTTTGAGTCCGATAAGGTAAGAATGCTACTCAGTGGAGAATTCTTGTGATTTTGTCAAGTTTCTGTGAGAAAAATAAGAAGCCCTGCTCAGGCTGTCAGAATAATATAAAACAGCTTGAGATTTTCTGCCTTGAGTTTGCGTGGGCAGGAAATTTATTCTTTGCTGGGTACATCTTTGAGATGCACACAGCTGTGTGAGATCCCAGTTCTTTACAAATTGCTAATAAAGAAGATAATGCCAACATTTGCACTCTTCTCAAAAGTCAAACACTGAAGATTTAAATCAAGATTTCTGGATAGAAAATCTTAATCTTTTGAGTTATGTTGGTATGCTTTTAAATTCATTTTCTAATGCTGAAGGGAACTAAAATTAGAATTTGGAATAAGCCAGAAGCAATGAAACAATTTTCTCATTCATCTAACATGTACTTTCTGGGCATCTACTCTGTGTCTATGTATTTAAAAATTTTTTTAAATGATGCTATGGGTTTGATCTCCAAGTAGAGAATTCTATTAAGTTTGGGCCAGAAAGGAAGAAAGTAATTAATATTTGTGGAGCCCTCACTCTGTGCCAGACAATTGGCTTGGGCTTATATAAATGCTATAGTATAAATATTATTGATCCCACTTTATAGAGGAGAAAGCTGAAGGTATACAGCCAGTAAATAATAAAAAGATATTTTAGACTGATTCCAACTACATCACACAACTTCAATAATCTAAATTTTTTTCATTTTGACTAGACAACACTTTTTCAATTTAGTCTTAAAAAATCTTCTCATAAATATTTTCAACAGATTTAAATCAGTTTAAACCACAACAAGAATGAATACATATTTCCATGATATGATCATTTATATTTAAGTGAATGTGATGTTGGATATGGATGTTAGTACAAAGTGAAATGATGCAATCTCAGGAGGTATCTGGTCACCTTCAGTCAATCCCAACTTCTATTCTCCCACCCATCCATCCATCCATCCGTACCATCATTTCAACTCCTACAATTTTCTAGATTATGAGAAGGTGTTGAAATAAAGAGATAAAAAGGCAACACCGTTGCATTTGGGGATCAAGTTTTCAACACATGCATTTTGGGGCATATTTAATCCATAGAATGTAGCAGTGTTGAGGGTAAGAGGGGGAACTTTGTAGCTACCAAATGATTCTCAAAACCTGTGTTTTTTTGGTGTGGTCTGAGGATCACTGGACTCAGAACCCACTGGGGGTGCTCTCTAGAAATGGGGATCCTCATCCTCTCCTATACTTCTGAGCCAGAATCTCTGGGAATGGAACCCAGCAGTCAACATTTATACAAAGTCCGTGGGTGAGTGTTATACTTTAAAGCCATCCTTAATCTGTAGCACTCTTGGTCTTTGGGTTAAGAGCTTCCCCAGAACTGGTAGGAAGCTATTTAAACTGCCCACTTGCTGCCATAAAAACTGCGTGTTTGTACAAATGAAATCCAGAAACATATGTGCAAAGTGTTATGGAGTATAAACAGAATTATGCGATCTAATTTATTGATTAGGGACCCTCATCAATGGAACACTGGGAAGAAGAGTGGCAAAAGTGAGGAATCGAGCACTTGGGCTCTGGAGTCAATTAAATATAGACTAGAATCATAGCTGTGTCACTTGAAAGGTGACCTCAAGTAGATAACCTAATTCTCCACGTCTCCTAAAACTAAATCTTTTACGAAAGAGTGGAATGATGTAGGTGACTAACTCTTCAAGACTGAATCCTTATAGGAAATTGTATGTATACATGTGGGCATTTGTGACTTGCTAATGAAACAGCTAGACAACATCTTTCTTATTCCCTAATTATACGCACATGCGCACACACACCCCACAATGTGCCTCAATTAATTTGTATTTGTATGCAAGTTTTGTTTTCTAAAAGAGAGCCCAGGAAAATGCAAGTATGCAAATGATGGCATGATATCAATTATTGATCTGCTCCAGATCAGATCTGAACCCTCTGTGATTAGCACAGGTCAGGGGATTTGTGTGAGTGGATAGATCACTCGGCTCCTTTCTGATATTGTATTTAGAGAAATTGAGACAATCTGTAGACCACACTGGGTTTGATGGAATAAGACTCCTCAAGGCCAAATGACAAGACTAGTCACCTGGTTATCCACCAGAGTTCTCCAAGGGCCACGGAGATCTTCTGGTAACCCTGTAGTCATTCATGGTGCACAGTTGGGAAACTGCCACTGACCCATAGCTCTCATCTGGAGGTTGTATGCAAGCCTTTGGCCACAAGAAGAACTGCTAAATAGCTGAAGTGGCACAGATTGGAAAAGAGACACATTCCCTATCTCTTCCCCAAACTCAGAGATATTTAAGTACCTGGAGGACCAGCAAATTCTGAAGTATCTCCAGGTGGTATCTTGAATGTAGATTTTGTCATTTTCATAATATGCAGTGACATCTGCAAGTGAAATCATCAATGAACAATTTGAACAGAACAGATTGCATGGTGACTGAGGCTGACACTGGTTCATGAGAAACTATGATACATCCCTTTGGGGACACCCCCCTAAAAAATTGAAAGACACTTAGATTTATTGGAAGAAACACTTAAGAAAAATCTGAGTCACAAGAAAACTACTTTTTAGTCTAGTTGAGAGGATTACACAAGATAATTCGTATGAAGTCTGGCACGCAGGACTTCATATGTGGTAACTGGGATTATATATATTTATCATTGTATTTGTTAAGACTCTGGCTGCAAGTAACAAAATAACTTGAACATGTTAACACTGACAAAAAAAAAAAAAATGTGTGATGAAGGAGGGTATTTATTTACTGCAAGAAAACAGAGTTTTCTCATGAGACCTGAGTACAAGAATTTAGCTGGTGCTCAAGAGGGACTGAAACCAAAGACTAAAAAGACATTCCAAATCCAGACAACTTCAATAAGTCAATTTGTCCTCTGCCTCTCCGACCACTTAGTAGGCAAAAATTGGTTCAATTCCTGAATTAACTTCCTCTCCTGTCTATATGGAGAATTTTTTACTTCAGATTCTCAAAGAGCATAGCTGAATAGCCTGGTTCAGGGGGCCAACGTTCTTCCAGTAAACTGTGGCCCAGAGTGTGGGATCACACAGCAGAAACACATACGGTGCCCCTCCTGCGATCTGAAGTGAGTAGGTCCCAGTGCGTCTCTATCTCAGGTTTGATGGAAGTTTCAGCAGGGGACAGACAGCAAAACCACCTCAGGAGAACCTGAGAAAGGGTTAATAATAAAAGGTGTGGCAGGATGCAGGGAACAGGAATAGGCCAGTACCCAAGCCAGCTATTATCACCTCTAGGCCCCAACAGAAAAAGAAGAGGAGGAGGAGTTCACAAAACCAAAGCCACTGAGAGAAGTCAGAGAATTCTCCTGTGGACTGCAGCCACCCATAATGACCCCACAAAGAGGGAATCTAGGAAATAAATTTCATCTCCTGCAATTGACCCCACTGGCCAAACCAGAGGGTGAGGAAGATCCCAGATCCTGTTGCCTCTAGAGACCAGCCTGCCAGAGAGGAGAGTTGATGGAAATTGTATCTGGAAGGCAAAGGGATGTATCCAAACATTATGCAAAGATCTCATTCCTCTACCCAATTTTCAATGGTGCTCTTTAAAAAGCATCCCTGTGAGTTCACAGCATCACACTTACCAGACCCCCAACAAACTTAATCCCACTTCAGTGGAATAGGCTAGTAAACAACCATTCTGTTTACTCTACACCACCCACTCCTTTCTCTACTCCCAACTAACCCACTTACCCATCTCAGATTCAAATTCAAATGTACTTCCTGGTCAAAGCTTTTCATCTAAGGATCTCTCCCTCCTCTGACCACACACTTGGTGCCCCTTCCAGCACTGACTCATTTCCATGTTAGAGTTGTAATTTTTGTGCAGGTTCATGCCCATTCATCTGTGTATCCCTATGGAGACTTGCACAGACCCTCGCCCATAGAAGACACTCAGGAATGTTTGCTAAATTGTTGTTGAGGAGTTTGGCAACTCCCACATTTCTAGGGTTTGTTTTGTTTTGTTTTTGTTTTTGTTTTTGTTTTTGTTTTTAAGATTGCTTGAAGGACCTTTAAGCTTGAAACTTGGAAACATATACTGTTCAACAAGTCAGAACATTTGTGAAAGTATTGATGGTTACCTAACACATTAGCACAGCTCAGCTATTGCCCTTGGGTTACCTTTGAAGAACTTTTATTTGTATTTTGACTATTCCTGAGTAAGAAATGATATTAACTAGGACAGAAATGAATCACTCTTATATCTTATAGCGATAAGAGATGAAATGAAAAATATTAAATCCTGTAGATTGTATCTTGAGATGGTATTAACTGAAAAATCAAGTCACATAAAATACAATTGTAAGTAAGGGTAAGAATACACATGTAATATTTAATTTTACAACTTTTTTTTTTTTTTGGTCAGGCTGAGGACTGAACTCTGGGCCTTACACATGCTAGGCAAGCGCTCTGCCACTGAGATAAATCCCCAACCCCTCAATTTTACAACTTTTAACCATATTCTAAAAATTCTTTTGGATTTAGGAAACTGCTCAATTTCCCAAGTGGGACATCAGAAACAGAAAATAATCTAACTTTTCCATTTTCATAATGTCCCAATTTCTGATAAAATTTCTGTTTTTATATTAAGACACTCTCCTTTGGAGGTGTAGTTACTATCTACATTCACATTGTTAAAATGGAGGCTGTAAGCCCTTCTTACTCAACCTGATTTCTTCCCATCCTATCAATTACTCATTTGAACTTGGTATGGTGGATTCTTTATATTCTTTTCTATTCCAATACTTAGTCAAGCACATCACTCCTATCTGTTTACAAATCACTAAATTATTCTGGATCTCAAAAATGGCTCTCACCCAAAATTTTACTCAATAAATAAACACAAAAAAATCAAGTGAGAGTTTAATGGAGGGATAATAAGACCTGGAAAGGCTTGGAAGAATAATTAATAAAGTAATGCATATAAAGCACAGTACCTAGAGGCACAATGGTACCAGCTCTGGAGTTGTAGAAATAATAGGAAGAGTGTTTTATCTCCTGTGGTTATCCATCTTTGAAGACCAGACCTAAAACTGGTGTGGCACACAGGAAGCACTGGGCTCCCTGAAGTGCAGAGACAGTGCTGCTGGGCAGGGCTTGCCTGGTGGGTGCATGAGCACATTTGGAGAGGAACAACCTTGGGCTCAGTGAGCTCATGTTCCTCTGCATCACCAATGATAGCATCTGGAGAGCAACAACTCCACCTCCCACACCTCCCACGACAAGGCTTGTTGTTTCATTGACAGATTTCATCTCTCTCGTGGTTCCAAATTCTTGACCTTTTAAGGTCAATCTCCTGCTACAGTCCTAAACCCTGCCTAGGCAGCCCTCTGAAATAAAGTGTTAAATGGTGCTTAAACACCCAAAGGGAGAGAGTTTTGCTGGGGAAACTACCCAATGGGCTTTGGTAACCAGTCTTCATGAAAAAATACCAAACTATTAGAGAAAAATCCAAACCTGAATTCCCCTACTTGTAAAACATTTAATTTTTTTCTTCTTGCAAGTATACCAATCATCATGTCTTCCCTCCTCCCTAGCCCTAAAATCCTCCTGCTAATTATAAGAAAGACAATACCATCAATTATACCATGACAAATTCTTGGGATACTTTGTCCCATTTGGTCCCCATGTTTACTAAGAAATGTCAGTACTAACATTATTTCCATTTTGCAAGCGAGCTCAGGAAAATTAACTACCCAGAGTCAAATCACTAGTAAACGGTGAAACCAATACTTCAAACTCATTTCTAAATAAGAAAACTAGTGCTTTTAATCTCTGATGGTGCCTTGGGACTTTCTCCATCCTGATCTTCTTTCTCACCTGGCTGGTTTGGGTGACGCTTTTGGCTATAAATCACTTAAGGATCTGATTATTGTCTTTAGTCTAGGCTCATATTCAATTCTGCTTTGCACTGTGATGAACTCCGTAAACAATACAAAGAATTCTTTAACTTTCCTAGGGATTGGGGCTTTAGCTCAGTGGCAGAAAGCTTGCCTAGCACGTGCAAGGCCCCGAGTTAGGTCCTCAGCCCTGAAAAAAAAAAAATTTCCTAAAACTTAGCGTTCTTCATCAAGTGAGTCGAATGTCCATGTGGTCAGTAAGTCGTGGCCTTACTTCCTTCTCTGAACAAAATTAGTGAATATGTAGCAAAGTCCTGGTCCCAAGGCCTGTTGCAGAGGCCAGCAAAATAACCTGTTAGTCAAGGAAAAACAAGTTTATTCCTGATGTAATAAGGAAAAATGCTTCCTTGACTGAATCTTAGTTCTATCTCAGAAGGATTTCAAACACAGATATTTGTAAGGTTTTGAGAGCCTGCTTTAAGGTAGAATTTTCAGAGTAGGAAATTGATTTTGTCTGGGCCAATTTTTTCATCTAATCATTTAAAACTGGTGATCTCAGCAAGGCATGGGTTTTGAAGTGAATCTTGATTAATAAATAGCCCTCCGATAAACAATCTGGTTGCCCGGCTGTACGGTCTATTGTTCAGGTGAGTGAATTTTTAGGTTGTTGAAAGGAATGTTTTGCAATTTTGTTTTCTTGAGCAAGAGCTTCTCCAAATAGTGAAGTTGTGTTGAGGTAACTAATTCTATTTCATGCACTTGCAAGCAGCTTTTGCTCAGTACTTTATGACCCTTATCTGCAGATGGAGATGATTATAGCACTTACCTCACAGAGCTATTATGAGGTTTAATGAGTTAATGGGGGTAAAACACTTAGAAGAATGACCAGCACACAGAAGGTGCTGTGTCTGTAGTTAGGGTCATCTCCACAATAGAACATTTAATAAGTCTTACCCTAGCCAGGCCAGGAGGACGATCAGTATGAATGAATTTTTGAGGAAGATTTTTCCCAGATAAAGTCACATTTGGAGCAATGTATTGTGAACTGAATCCTGTCTTCCTTAAGTTCATATGTTAGAGTCACAACCCTTAAAGTGACTGTATTTAGAGACAGGGCTTTCAAAGATGTAATTAAGGTTAAATAAGGTCAGAAGGGGCCCTAATTCGCTAGGATTGGTGTCGTCATAAGAAGAGGAAGATACACAGACAAAAGGCAGTGTGAGGACAGAGAAAGTAGCTGTCTTCAAACCAAGAAGAGAGCCTTCGCCAGAAACTCAACTTGACCTTGGACTTTCAGCTCTAAGAACTGGGGAGAAATAAATTTCTGTTGTTTTAGCCACCTAGTCTAAAGTATTTTTATCCAACCCAAGCTAAATAATGCAAAATGAGATCCATCTGACACTCCACATTGCTTTGATTTTTTAAAAAAACCATTCTGAATAAACAAAATTTATAAAATCTGCATCCATTGCTCTAAATTTTCTCTCTCCTGAATTCAACGTGTGTTTCCTGTTGGAAGTAAAACACAGTTTCCCAAAGTGGAATTTCTCATCTTTCCCTGCTAAATGTGCCTCAGTGCTCACCTTGGCATTCCTGGAACTGCTCCTACTCAAGACTGAAGACGAAGTAATTAATCTCTGATTCTTCCCCCATCTGTCTGTCAAGCTATCAACTGAATACCTTTTATGTGCCAGGTACTGTGATCAGTATAGGAATAATAAAATGTTGAGCAAAACAGACTATGGGCAGAGATGGGTATCAATAAATGCAAAGCCTCAATTGCTACCAGTGCTGCTAGGAAAGAGGTGACATAAACATAGGTCCCTCGTGAGACGTGATACTGCATCCATCCACATACCTTAACCAAGGCCGCCCACATCAACATGACCTCACTATTTGTTCCAGTAATTCTTGCCCAGAGAGGTAAAGCTATATACCATAAATGCCTTTATTGTTTGCTTTAGGAACTTCCTCAAAATCAATTTATCTGAACTTCAGCTGCTCAAACAGACAATTTCTTGGGACAATGGATCACCTAACTGCTCATCAAACAACCGTTTACTTATTGAGATTTGCTTCCAGACTCTCACTCTGTTCATCATTCCTAAACTATTATATAAAAAGCTTCCTCCAGGGACTGGAGTGGTGGCTCAGTGGTTACGGCATTTGCTTGGCATGTGCAAGGACATGAGTTCAAACCCCAGTACCACGTACACAACAAAGTGTATGAGCAATGAAAGCCACATGAAAAACTCAATAAAAAATTGATTTCTCTTTCTCTCTCTCTATGTCCCTCTCTAAAAAATAAAATAAACACTTTCTCCAGTCTCTGATTCCCCTTAAATTGCTAGAGGTTAGACTCCAACCCTGTAAATATCAGTTCCTGACTTCCCCCTTCTGAGACACTTTATCAACAGCTTATTCTGAAGGTCTTTGGAGAGTCTGCCATCAATAATGGCCACAAAATCACAGGTGTTATAAAATAAAAGTGTAAGGACAAGAGAGGGTATCAAGTGGCCCCATGAGAGATCCTAAGGGAAGGCTCCAGAGGAAATGATGTTGGGGCTGAGAAAACTTAATGTTGAGGAGGAATTAACTAGATAAAAGTGCAGGAGGAAAAGTTGGGAGAGAACTATAGTTTTCTAAATTGCAAAGAAGGCTGTTGTAGCTGGAGCAGAGTGACCCAGGGCATAGTAGGAGGGAATGAAGCTAAGGGAGAAATAGGGGCAGCAGGATCCAAGGATCCCGTGGAAATATTGAGGAGTTGGGCTTTTACCCCTGAAAGGAATGGGAAAGTTTTGGAGGGTTGAAAGTGGAAGAGTAGCTTGTTCACTTGAACAAGATCACTCTGGGTGCTGAGTGCGGAGTGAACTGCAGAAGAGCAAAGGCTGATGGGAGAGAGTGTTGAGAGCCTCAGTGGAACTCCAGGAAAAAATTAAAATGGATTTGATGCCCATGGACACCCACACCGCAATCCAAATCCATCCCATTACACTGTCCCCTCCCAGTTTAGACTTTTACCACTTAACCACTCCACTCAACCTAGTCCACTCAAGCCCGACTACAGACCTAACAAGCTCCATGATCTCCATACCCTACTTTTAAAAATGGAGTAAGAAATAACACATGCAGCCCACTTCATTCAATGCATATGTTTAAATAACTGTCGTATACCCAGTACTGTGCTTAGTTCCAGAAATTTAGCTATGAACAGAACCAACATATTCTCTGCTTCCAAAAGCCACAAGATCAAATGAAATCATGCACCTGAAAGCTCTTTGAAAATGTAAGTCTGTATTTATACTCCTGATTACAAATGAAAGGAACACTTATTGCATAGCATAAACAAAAAATAAATTTATTAGCTCATGTCCTTGGAAAATCTAGGAATACTGTAGGTATCTGTGAATCTAGGTAATGATATCAGGGATCTAGGAATGTCATAAGGGATCCATACTATTCCCATCTCTTAGGTTATTTCCACAAAGTAGACACAATGGCCACCAGCAATATAATAAGATAAATCTTGGCAGAAAGAGTGAATCTTTCTTTAAAGCTCCCAGAGAGAAGTTCAGGGCAGAATTCTGATTGATCTAGCTTATGTGATGCACCCATTCTTGTTTTAACCTGATACCAGAACCAACCTTGATGTAAAATTCAGGCCAGCCCTGGATCATGTGCCCACTCCTGGTGGAAGAAATTTGGGCACTCAGTCCTCCTGAACGACATACACTGGACAGCCTTTCTATGGGGCTACATGGGGTAAGATTAGTTTCCATCAGGAGGCTCACAGGCCAGAAACAACCACAACATATGCCTTCAACAACAAAGACACAGTAAACAGCCAGGCATGGTGGTGCATACCTGTAATCCCAGTGGCTCATGAGGCTGAGGCAGGAGGATCACAAGTTCAAAGCCAGCCTCAGCAACTTAGTGAGGCCCTGAGTAACTTAGCAAGACCTTGTCTCAAAATGAAAAATAAAAATGTGCTGGAGATGTGACCATGTGAGCCCTGGGATTCAATCCCTGGTACTAAAAACAGAAAAAGAAAAAAGAAAAAGAAAACCTGGACAGAAAGAAAAAAAAATCAATGGAAAAAAGTCAAAGAGGAAAAAGAATGAAGAACATAGCAACAGGCTTTAGTCTTGAGAAGGGACAACTCATTTTTTGACACAAGAAAGAAAAAGATATTAAAGAGCATGGGTGTACGTACCATGTTTAAAAATCATTAATTTTTGAGCATCACTTATTTTCACTTTGAAATATCTCTTATCTATAAATGGTCTTACTGGTTTTTATAATTTTAATTGTGGTGTTTTTTTCTTGATGCTACACAATCTAATAGTGTTTTGTATAACCGACAGTCTGTTCAATTTGATGAAACATGCCCAGTAGCTGTGTCAGTAATCTGAGGACGTTCATGCTTGAGCACTTCCATACTGTTTTCTGAACAAGTGAAGTAGGGTTGAGGTGAGGGAGTGTGGTGATAGGGAAGTGACTGGAATTGGGTCAAAATAGCCCCATCCTGGTTTGACCTTCAACTCTGCAGGTTACTAGCTGAGTTTATGGGCAAATTGCTTAAAGCAAGTTTCAGTTTCCAACCTACATGCTTAAGGTAATGGTAAATTGAATATGTGTGTGGGAAGAAAAAAAACAAGCCACTTAGCCTGTTGCCTGGGTCATTCCGTAGCTTTTTCATGCTGTCTTTAGTTTTAGTTGTTGTTATGATTTTTGGTTTCTAGTGAGGTGTGAATGTTGGAATAACTGCACAGGTGGGTGGGAGGATGAGCTAAGAATGACAGGAGCAGGGCTGAGAACCTAGCAGAGGACAGAAGCAATAGACCTACAGAACCACAGTCAGCCAGGTGGTGTGAGCTCCTCCAACAGGCCTGGGCTGGTCGGCATAGGTGTGGTGTTTGCAGGTTGTACAGAGGTTTGACTGAGTGAGCACAGCCACATGCCAATCATTCTGCTGTTGCTGGATTTTTGCCTTGGTTGTTCTTTTGCTAGGAACACCTTTTCTCCAGAACCGCATGCTTGGCCTCTCACCTCCTTTGGACCGCTCCTCAAATGCCACTTCTATAGTGACACTTGCCCGACCATCTTCCTTGAGATGCTCTCCCTATCTCCCGCTGCTTTATATTTTCAGTACTGAGCACCGGCGCCCAGCATCACAGTACATTTTTGTTTGTGTTTTTATTGCCTGCTCCCCGAAAAAGTAAGGTGGCAGTCAGAGTCCCGTTCACTGCTCTACCTCCAGAGCCTATTGCAGAACAGATACGTAAGGATTGTGGAAGGAAGAAATGATTAGAACTGAAGATTGAGAGGGCAATTCAAGTCATCATCAGAAGATGATGTTGCAGTGGAAGGCAACAGCCAGAGCAAACTGATGCTCACTGTTGGTTCATTCAAAACTCTCTCTCAAGCACCTGCTGCGCCTACTCTCCTAGGTACTGCACAGGAACCAATGAAGAAAACGAAAGCGCCGTTCTCTGAGATTTACATTCCACCGTGGAAAATAGAAACTGCATCAGTAATTAATTATGTACTGTGTTAGAAGGGGATATGTGCCACGAACCGTGGAGCAGGGCAAAGGGAATCTAGACTGCAGGAAAGAGAGGTAAGAGGTTACAGTTTTAAACTGAGTGGTCAGGGCACACTGTGCAAAGAGGAGCCTTTCCACACAGCCGTGCAGGAGATCGCAGAGTGAATCCTACAGGTCTCTGGGACAATATTTTTCTGATAAGACAGTAGAGCTAGCACAAGGGACCTCAGGTAGGAGCTTGTCTGGAATGTAAAAGAAAAACCCCCGAGGCCAGAGTAGCCAAACCAAACAAGGGAGATCAGGAAACCAGGTTGGTGCACCCTGAACAGAGCATTAGCAGCCATTGCAAGGACCTCAGATTTTATTCAGAGCAATGAGAAGCCAGGCAGGGTTCTAGGTAGTAGAGTAATAATACTGAAATTCTGTTTTAAATAAACTATGAGATAATTATCCTAATTTTGTAAATAAGAAAACTGAAATTCAGAGGATGAGTTTATTTATTTAAAATTACAATTCAAGTTATCATGCCAGGGTTGGAAGCTAGACATACTATACTCATGATCTTAGCCAACACACAATCTCTCCCCAAAAGACGCATGCAGATGGACTCCTCAAATGCTAGGAAAGCAACATTCCACCCCAACATGGCCAAAGCCAAGAGCTTTGCTAAGTGAAGTATCCTAATCTCAGAGACTCAAGGGCCGAACGGTTTCTCTCATCTGTGGAAGCTAGAATACATGGGGAAGCAGTAGGTTAAATGGCTAACCTAACAATAACTTCAAATTGTATGATTCTTAACGCAACAGGGAGATGGCTCCCTAGGATACTTGGAGGCATAGGGAGGGGGAGGGTGGAGGGAGGGTATTTGAAGAACTTCTAGGATACTGGAGAGTGGGAATATGGGGGAACCATCTCAGAAGCAGATGTTATTCCTCCACGAGATACCCATTTAACCAAGAGTTCTGGGGGAAACTGCAACAGGTGAAACCCAAGGTGGTCATCCATGTTTTGGCATTACCCCTGGATAACCATGTATATATACATTGGTCATGGATGGTTTGATAATGTTTCCCTCTCATTTGTATCCCTATATACTCTTAATAAAAAAAAATAAAAGAAGAAGAAGGTTCTCCAAAGTACTAATCAGCCCAGGCCCCCAAATCTAGAGGAACTTGTTCCTGTCCTTCACAACAGCTTGTAAAGGGAATTGCCCTAAACCATCCCCTAATTTTCTTGTCATGTTCAAATCTTGTGATACCAGTTATAGGCACTTATGACCCAAGTGTTGTAACGGACCAGTAAGATTTTCAACTTAGTGGAACTAGAAAATTCTAAGAGGTCTGCCTGGTAGGACTGAGAATAAGAGCAAATGAGTAAGTGAAAGAAGCAGATGGGTAAGCACAGGAAAATGAAGCAAACAGCCCAGCTCAGCAGACATCTGAAGACAGCACTGATCCAGGCTGGTATTACTCCCATTCCTTTTGTGTCCAGAAGTAGTTCAAGGGCATTCTGAATAAAACCCCTGTTTTTCCTGAGGTAACTAGTAAACTCATCATGCCAACCTAAAGCAAGACTCAAGCCACTCTTTACATTTTCTGAAAGTAAGCCCTCCTGCTCCATGTGGCATGTGTGATACACTAGTCTCCATCTGCCTGTCATCCCTGCACCGCCTCCTCCGTGAGCACTGGAGTCCAGACCAGTTGTCCTGGCTTTCATCTGCAGGATTCGCATCGATTCCTCCCTGTTCCAGTCTGGAATGCAATATTCTAACAATTGAAAGCGTTTCACTAACATACTCTTTTTTTCTAGTAGATGTCTTCTTACTTTTATTATGACTGTTAATCCAATTTGTAAAAGAGGATCCCCAAAATAATCCTAGCAAGTTTAAGCCACCTTCTAATATCTAATTTAATCTCACAAGTTCCTCCTGAAGAGCCATTAGGTGCTGGATGCTGGGAACCTCTATGTAGATGGCAGATAAGTAAGTCCTCAAAGATCTTTAGCAAAAAACAACAATAACAACAAAAAATCACAAAACAGAAATGAATAAACTTAGAGAAACATGGAAGGTAATGGGGGTTTTTCCCCTTGTAAGCTTGAGAACTTGAAGTTGGTCATTTGCTGACCTAGCAAACATTTGGAACATAATGCAGGAAAAGCTGATTAAAACTAAAGATGTCTCCTTGTCTCATGGACTGAAAACTGCCATTAAGGTTTGAATATCCTCCTTGTTCCTTTAAACCCTGGCATCTTGCCAGGTCATTAACTTTCTGATAGCCTGTCCTCTCCCCCAGCTATCTGCTCCAGATCTGCACTTGGTGACTCAAGTTTCATGGCTGCTTTGATGGCAGTTGGGAATGAGCTACCACAAGGTACACTAAATCTGAAAGGACATGGCCTGAACTGGTCTGTACTTCAGATAAATGGAAGCGGAAAACAAAGTAAAGCAATGTTTTCCGCTTAGGCAATCTCCTGTGGTTTTTCTAGCCTAATTTTTAAAACCCGGTATGCAATAAAAGTGACCTTTTCAAGGTGTTCAGTTCTAATTTTGACATATATAGAAATTCACATAACCACCATCACGACCAGTATCACCCCCAAACACTCCCTTGGGTTACCCCTTTATCGTCACTCTCTCCCCTCAACCCTTAATTCCTAAAAGATCACCAATTGTTGATGTCTTTCCCATCACTGTGATTTTGTCCTTTAGAGAATTCCCTCTTTGAGACTGGTTCCTTTCACTCAGCTTAATGCCTTCGAGATTCATCCAAGTTGTTGCAGGAGTCAATAGCTGGTTTCTTCACAGGGCTATAGCATTATTCAGATGTGCTACGCTTTGTTTATCCATTCACTAATTAAAGGACATTTAGGTTGCTTCCAACTTGGGGAGACTATGAATAGAACCAGCAGACAAACATTCACACACAGGGTTTATTTTGTTTTTGCAGACTTATTTATTTTTCCATGGTAAATGCCTAGGAGTGGGATTGCTAATCATGATGATCTAACTTTACTTAAAAACTGCCAAGACTATTTTTTCTCCCAGAGTGCCTGTACCATTTTGCATTCCTGCCAGCAAAGTATGAGAATTCCAATTGTTTTGCATCCTTGTTATCATTTGATATTTCAATATTTTCTGTTTTGGCTATTTTAATAGATATGTAGTATGGTTTTAATTTGCCTTTCCCTAATGGCTGATGACGCTGCATATCTTTTTATGGGCTTATTTTCCAGCCATACGTGCTCTTGGGTGAAGAATCTAGTCAAGTCTTTTATCCATTTAAAAACTGGATTGTTTTCTTATTGTTGATATTTGAGGAATCCATACTTTCTGAACAAAAAGTCCTTTGTTAGAAATGTGATTTGCAAATATTTTCTCCCAGTCTATACCTGTTTGGTTTTTTTTAGTCTGTAGCTTTGTGGCTTTTTTTTTTAAGACAGAGGGACAGTAGAGAGAGAGAGAGAGCATCAATTTTATTTAGTTTTTTCATGCAGCTTTCATTGTTGCAACACTTCTTTGTGTATGTGGAGCTGGGGTTCCAACCTGTGTCCTTGCGCATGCAAGGTAAGCGCTGTAACCACTTAGCCACTGCTCCAGTCCCAGTCTGTAGCTTTTTTACCCATGTTCTAAATGAAGTCTTTTTGGGGGGTGTACAAAAGCTATGAATTTCTTGCCTTGCCATTCTTTTTTTCAGGAGTTATTATACAATCATAAATGTACATAAAGTGATAATATGATATGCATATGTTCTTAAACCAGAATTACCCCCACATCACCCATGCCCCAGACTCTTGATCTAAAGTCTTGCTTAGCAGAAGTTTTTGATTTTTATGAAGTTCAGTTTATCAATTTGTTCTTTCATGGATCATGCTTTTGGTGTAGTGACAAATCTCTCTCCTTAACCTGAAGTCATGAAGATTTTTATCCTATTGTTTTTCTTCTGAAAATTTCACAAGTGCACATTTTATGTCTGTAATCCATGTGGGTTTTGTTTTAATTTTGGACTGATAATAAGATGGATTGCATTGACTGATATACAACATTGAATCAATCTTGCATTCATGAAATACATTCCACTTTATGTGGTATATTCTTTTTTATTGTTGGATTGGCTGTTGTTGAAGACTTTTGCATGTGTTCTCATGAATAATAGTGGTTGCAGTTTTTTACTCTGTCTTAAGGTTTCATATAAGGGAATGCTGTTACCTAAAATGAGCTAGGCAGTGTTTCTTCCTCTTAGATTTTTTTGGATGACAGTTTGTAGAATATTATTCCTTATTTTCATGTTTTATAGAATTTACAAGTAAAACAATCTATACCTGGAAAGTTCCTTTTTTGAAGGTTTTTAATTAGGAATTAAATTTCTCTAATATCTATAGGACTATCTAGGTTATTTGTTTCATATTGGACAATTTTTTATTTTTCTGTGAATTAGTCCATTTTTTCTACATTGCCAAATTGACATGTGTACACTTATTTATAATGTTCTCATATTATTCTTTTAATGTCTGTGCAGTCTGGAGTGATATCTCCCTCATTCCTCATTTGGATAATTAGTGGATTTTTTTCAGTCTTGATAGATGTATGTTAAGAACATGTTTTGGGTTTTATTGACTTTCTTATTGCTTTCCTGTTTTCAGTTTCATTGATGTGTTCATATATTTTTTATTTCCTTCTTTCTGATTGCTTTGAGTTTATTTTAATCTTCTGTCTTCTAGTTTCTTGAATTAGAAATTCAGACGATTGATTTGAAACCTTCTTCTTTTCTAATATAAATATTTAGTTCTATAAAAATCCTCTAAGCACTACTTTAGATGTCTCATGAATTTCAATGCACATACTTCACTTTTCAAAATTTACTTGGAATCAGTATTTTATTACTTCAAGTGAAATATAGAAACTTTACCACCATGTAGATCTCTTTCTCTCCCTGCTTTGTGTTATAATTGTCTTATTTATTACATTCATATGCATGAAAAGCTCCAACAACAATATAATTTTTGTTTTCAGCTGTCAAGCCTATTTTAAAATATTCAATAAATGAAGAAGAAGAATTTGTTTTCCAGGGTTCTTATCTTGTTTGCTGTTTTTCCTTCATTAATGCCAGCATACAGTTCCATCTGGTATCATTTCACTGTTTTCTGAAGAACTGCTTTCTTTTAGGATAGGTCTGCTGCTAGTGAATACTCTTAGTTTTCCTTAAAATGGTAATATCTTTATTGTACCTTAATTCCTGAAGAATATTTTCACTTTTAATAGAATTCTGATTTGAAATTCTCCTTCTCCTTTCCACAGTTGCTGATGGGAAGTCTATAGTCGTTGATCGCTTTTGATATTTTTTCTTTGTCTTCAGTTTTTAGCATTTTGAACATGATGTGTCTGAAAGGGATTTCTTGGGATTAGTAATATCTTCTTTGGGATTAACTGAACTTTTTGATTCCATAAGCTTTCCTCTCCTGCTAATTTGTTTTTGATTGTTAATCTTCAAATAAGTTTCCTATATCACGCTATGTCCCCTTCTTCTGGGATTCTGATGATACAAATGTTAGACATCTCGGTGATATTCTACAGGTGCCTGGATCTCTTCATTTCCCTTTTTCTCAACTGTTTTTCTTTTGTTGTTGTTGTTGTTGTTGTTTTGTTTGTTTCTCAACTGTTTTTCAAACTCAATAATTTCTACTGACCTATCTTCAAGTTCACCTTTTTCTTTATTAACTTCTGTCTGCTAAAGAGATTTTTCAGTGAGTTTTCATTTTAAGTTGTTGAGTTTTTATGTTTAAGTTTTGGTTTTCTAACATTTCAAATGGTTTCCCTTCCTATCTTCTATTTCTTTGCTGAGGTCTTCTACTCTTGCATTTATACAACAGTTTTCTTGCTCCAGCAGAAAGTCTTCATCAGGTAATTCCAACATCTGTGTCATTGTGGTGTCAGTGTCTCTTCATTGTCTTTTCACACATGTGTCCTGCTCTCTCTGGTTCTTTGTATGCTATGCACTTTTGGATTATATTCTGGACATTTTAAAGATTGTTATGAGAAATCAGTCTTGTTCCAATGAGCTATCTGTGGGTTATGATTCCAAAGCCAATGCAATCTTTAAAGCTTAGCCACCTTATTCATACATCTCTCAAATATGTGCCACCCAATATTCAGTCCAGGATCTGGTTAAGAAGCAGTGGTCTGCAGCAAAGATGTAGCAACACATAATCTAGAGCAACCACAGATATGTAGGGGCAGGGGGCAGGGGATAGGTGGCGGGGAAAGGAGAGGGAGGAAGAATAGGGAGGGATCTAGGGAGACAATCAACAGTGTAACATTCTTTACCAGCCTGAGAATCCAAATAATACTTATGCAATCATTTAATTCTGGAAAATTGACAGTCTAAACCTTTATATTGCTGTAGGGGTGAAATATAGAAGAATCAAGAGACTGGGGCATGGGTGATGTGGGGATCATTTTGGTTTAAGAACATATGTATATCATATTGTTACTTTATATGCATTTGTGATTATATAATAACTCAACTCCTTAATAAAAATTTTAAAATGTAGCGGTCTGTCCTGTTGTTCAGCTCTCAACATCCACATGATTTTAAGTCATATCCATGTACGTACAAATCAAAAATGAACCCAGCAGGTCATAAACCACTCTAAGGAATTGCAATCCTGAGCTCCCTTCTGTCGGCCTCCATGGAACCCATTGGTTTCCTAGGGCTTCCCTCTTTCTTCTGGTCAGGAAGGGAGGGTTTGGGTAGATCTACTCTGTTCTGTGTTTCCTGCAAGTGTCTCCACATCTCAGACCAAGTGGTGAGAAAACAGACATGGAAAAAGCCCTGGGAGTTTGTTCACCCTCTTGGAGTCACGGCTGCTCCAGCAGGGGAGGAATGCCCCTCTCATGGAGCTTTGACTCCTGTGTGCGCTGTTACCACCACCGCTGCAGTACTTCTCCGTAGCTAAAGTAAATGAAACACTAGAGAAAATGGGAAAAGTGAAAATAATGGGTTTCCCAAGACTTTCCGTGTCTTAGTTCTCTTTCCCATTCTTTAAGGCAGAATTAGAGGACCTTTCCTGGTTTCCTTCCGAGTACACCCCTACATCCACTTTAGGTTTCAGGAGCCTTGAGTTCACACCAAGGAATACCAGAAGGGGAAGAAAAATGAAAAACTCACCATTTTGGTCTTCTCCAACATGCCTGCTATTAATTGCTTTTTCAAGTCTTCAGATGTTCCACACAATTCTGCCCAGTTTTAGAGCTTGGTTCTGTGGGAGAAACAGGGTGGAGCGAGTACACTCACTCCATTGCACCTGGAATCAGACCTCTTCAATATTTTTATATATGCCTTTAAGAGGCAAAAAAAGAAAGACAAAGATAAATGAGGTTTCTTATTCTAAATTTCCTGCCTAACTACAAGCTTAGCCCTATTAATGCTAGGAAGAGGGAAAATGTAAGTGTGGGTGGATGAGGTGGAACTATCATGTAGTCATGTGAAACATTTTAAAGCCAAAAAAAGGAAAGAAAGTCTTTTAAGCTTCACTTTTACAGGCTTCTATTTTGCCCAGTACCATCTGTGGGAAAGGAAATAAGAAGTGAAAGGCAAAAATTAAAATAAGTTTTGGAATCAGTAAAAGACTAAAGAAAGTTTTACTGGGCAAGTTTGTATGGATTCAGGAAAGAAGGAAACACACTATACTTACTGAGGTCGTTTTGTACCATCTCCAAGTCAGGGCTTGCCAGGAATTTCCCTTTTTCCATTTACCCTGCTCAGAAGCCCACCACAAAGAGCAAGGCTTGGGTTTGCCCAAGCCTACACTTGAGACCAAAATAAAATCCTTTTGCCTCCCAATAGAGGGCTGAGGTATGAGAACAGATCTGAAAGCCTTTTTGATTGCTTGTCTTTGTTATTTTTTTTCCCTCTTAAAGCCTTATGTGTCCTTGATATCCTTACCTTTCATCTACACAAAAACCTAGTGTGAGTTCTTGTATTTCTGTGTTCATGAAGTTAGATCACAATAGAGATCAACTTCAGCACAATGCACCACTGTGTTAGCTGGTTTCAGTCTGAAACTATTAATCCTGGTGTATGTGTGTGTGTGCATACAGGAGAGCATGCGCACGCACATATGTGTACTTTGGGCAATTTTCAAAGCTAAAGTTTAATTAAGAATGCTAGGTCCTGAACCGGGAGTCTTCTGATTATCTAGTTTTTCTCCTTTCCCTTTCCTACATGTGTCTTATAATGAACTCCCATGCTGTTTCTGGTGAGGTCAGAAATACCACCTCTTCTACTCGTCAACAGGTGAGAGTAAGAAAAGGATTGCTGGGGACCATTTATAAGACAAAAATATTGACTATTCATCCCAAATGAGAAACTAAATTTACTTTGAAACCTGCTCTATTTGCCCGGAGATGACTCTCAAGGGAAACACCCTGGAATCTCTGCTAACAGGAGGGTTGTTATTACTCAAAGCTCTGTCCCTCTGCTCAGGAGCTTGGCAGGATACAGAATTTTGAGTTTTGGGAACTAAATTGCTATCAGCCCAACAGCCCTTAACCAGACCAACCAGACTACAAGCACTTTGTGTGTTGGGGAATCTTTCTTTCTTCACTTTTACTTATATTGAGCACAAATCCTTACAAGAGGTGGGAAATGCAAAGAATTCCTTAAGTCATATTTTGACCCCAACATTTATTGAGCTTCTTGCTATGGACAAGTCTTTGTTCTAGATCTATACACTGGGGATGTATAAAAAGAATAAAAGAAGTCCCTACCTCAAGGAGACTGTATTTTAGTGGAACTGTCAAAGGGTAACCAACCAACCAACCAAAGAAGTACAATGTACTAGCAGGTCATGGTCAGTGTTATAAAGAGGATGATGAGGAGGGGAGGGAAAGGTGAAATACTTGGGGAATAAGATTGGTCAAATTACCTTGTTATAATGTATGTATGTATTTAAAGAATCCCATCATCATGTACAACTATAATGCCAAAGTAAAAATATGGAAAATGCTTTAAAATAAAGAGGATTATAAGTGGAAGAGACTAGTGTCATTTGAACTGAGATGGTGACAGTATGCTTCTCTGAAGAGATGACTTTAGGTAGAGGCTTCAGTAAAAAAAGGCAGTGAACTAGTCAAAAGGGAGATAATCCAGACTGAGGAATCAGTGAGTTGGAGACTCCAGCACAAAAGGATAAATGTTGAAGGACCTGAAAGAACTAATCCAGGTACAGCTGATCAGGGAGAAGGAACATCTGCATTGCATGAAGGAATTGCAAACTTCCAGCTGCATCCCAGTGGGAACCACCTTCACGCATCTGGTCTCCAGTGTTCCTGGAGGACCTAAAGGGAAGGGAGCCTAAATGCATTTCAAATACCAGGTCTCTTTAATAAGAGCTCAAGCAGTAGAAGATTTTGGCCTGTCCCCAGAGCCCTGAAATAATTCATTCAACAATTTGCAATAATTAGGAAGTGCCAGGTACTGTGTGATTACTCATGATCATGGCTTGGCAAAGAAACTGGAAAATTTTTCCTTGGATTTCTTTTCCTGGGAGGTAATTATTACACTGGTAAGCAGTGTTAAGTCAACTAGTCCTGTTGCAAGCTTGAAATACCCTAGGATGGAACTGCTGTTCTTTCTGCATTACTGGGTGCTTCTCTTGAAGTGCTCCAGGCCTTAGTCCTTGGTTCTGTTCCCTATTTTATCCTCTCTTCTTTGTTATCTTCATCCAATCTGACAAGTATGGACCCTGTGCTTATTGATATGAAACTTAACTTGTATCCACACTTTTATCCTAATCTCTGAACTCATGTACTTAACTGTCTACTTGACCTCTCCATTAGGCTGATAGACATCTCAAACCTAATGTGTCCAGTACTGAATTTCTAATCTTCCTCCCCAATCCTTCTCCACCCACAGTGTATCTGAGTTGACAGATTGACCTTTGTTCAGTACCAGAACTTCAAAATCATGTTTGAATTCTCTTTCTTAAATCCTGTATCCAATCGTCCAAAAAAATCCTGTTGGCTCAATATTTAAAATATAGTCAAACTCTATCATTCACATACTTGCTGCTACCAACCTGGTCCAAGCTACCATCTTTTTCACCTGGATTATTGCAAGTCTCCTGTCTAGTCTTCCTACCACTACTCTTGCTCCTCTGCAATCTGTTCTCAAAATGGTCCCAACATGCTTTCAAATCAAATGTTGGCTCATGCTATTCCCTTGCCCAAATTCCTTCAATGTCACCCTAGTTCATTGAAAATAAAAAATGAGATCTTAAAACAGCCTACAACTATATTTTCTTCTTTGGGGTCCCTGAGCTCACATCAACTTCTTTTCCACTTTGTCCACTTTGCCCTAATCACACTTGCCTCTCTGCCTTGAACTTGTCAGGTCCTCTCCTGCCTCACTATTTCCTCTCCTGGATGCCTTTCTCAGCTGTACACATGGCTGGTATCTTCTTCTCATCTTAAGCACCCCATTCTTAGTGGTGCCTACCTGAACATCCAATTTAGAATTGAAACCTTCTCTGCAGTGCCCCTTATCTCCCTTACCTGCTCTTTTTACTTGGGTAGCACTTATTACCTTGTAACATGTAATGTAATGTACTCAGTTTGTGGTTAACTCACTGTCACCCCTCTGTAGGCATTAATTCCACAAGGACAAGGAGTTCTGCTTGCCCATTGCTCACTTGTGGAATCTCACATGTCCAGACTATATTCTGACAATAGTAGGTGCTCAGTAAATATTTATTTTGTAAATCAACTGATTATTTGTATGATGTGTTGCCTCCTGGTATACCATAGGCTGTATCTGAAACAATTCCTTGCATTCCAATCCTTTAATAAATGTCTCTGGCAGCCTATTTGGCTGGAAGAATGCACTAATTGTTCAGGGATTCATGAAAATTTCTCATGTAGTTTCTACGTCATGGAAACTTTGGCAGAAAGGTCACCATCCATAAAATACAATTCATTTTTATCTTATTCTGGGAGTACATCATAGGTATAGAAAATGGCATCTATCACAAGTGCACAGCTTGTCCCAAGTTCACAAAATAAAGTCATCCGTGTAGCCAATACTCAGAGGACACACATTACCAGCACCCAGATGCTCCTTCTGCTTCCCTTCTGGACTTGTAACTTCATAGATTAGTTTAAGCACATTGGGATTTAAATCTGTATTGGCATTCTAATAGTTTCATGAATGTTTGTATGAAACTGATTTTACAGTCTGACTTTCCCTATAATTGACAAGAAAATACAAAATTGGAACTTGCTTTTTAAAAAGTAAGCAGAAGAAATTTATCAGAAGCTCACATTTCAAAATAACTTCTCTGGCAAAAATCAATTAAACATAGATGATTAGATAAATCTACTTTTGCCTCAAGTACATTTAGGAAGGACTGGGACATATGCTATTTGTCAGAAATATATGTCAAGTGTTAAGATATTCCTTCATGACTTTATTGGCTTATAATATTGATGCTTTTATATTTATCGGGATTTTTCTTAAAGTAAGAGAAGCTTGCTGAAGAATCATTTTATTTTAACACATGTGGGTGAGCTGTTGTTCTTTATCCCCTCACCTCCCTAGCTCTATTTTCAGCTCTACTCTTCTCTGCCTGAGCATATGACTCAGACTTTTTACTGCTTCCCGCCTTTCCCTCAAATTGCTTCTAATGTCATGGGGAATTTCCTATGACCATCTATGAGAAAGAAGGGGACACTGCCTGGTTTAAGGATGGGGCCGCCCTGCAAGTCACAGAGCTCCAGGCAATGCCTCCACTTAGCCACTAACTCGAAATAGGAGATAACCTAAGTTGTCCTGAAATACACAAATGTATGGGCAGTGGTTAAGGGGTTGGTCAATGCATCCACGACTTGGAATATTGTTAAGAACACCTGAAAAGAAGTATACGGTCCACTTCTAAGAAAGGCTACAGTCTTCAAAGCTGAGTACCATGTAAACGTCCCCCAAAGAATACTACATACAAGGCTAAGTTAGGAAGTGGCCAGGGTGACCTCTTCCTTGGTTGTCAGTGAGTACCCTTTCCTGGCTGCCATGGTTTGAATATCTCTATCTCCTTAAAACTCAGATGTTGAAACCTAATCACCAATATGATATATTAGGAGATGGGGTCGTTGGGAGGTCATGATGCCAAGGACCTCATGAATAGGACTGGTGCTCTTATAAAATAAGCCCAAGAGAGCTTGCCCCTTCCACTGTGAGGACACAGAAGACACCATCTATGAACCATGGAAACAGTCCTCCAGACAAAGTCCCATGGCACCTTGACCTAGACCTCCTGGTCTCCAGAACTATGAGAAATAGATTTCTGTTGTTTACAAGCCACTTGATTTGTGGTATTTTGTTAAAGCAGTCCAAATAGGGGCTGGAGCCGTGGCTCAGTGGTTACAGCACTTGCCTGGCATGCACCACGAGTTCCAACCCCAGCACCACATACACAGTGAAGTGTCAGAGCAACGAAAGCCACATGGAAAATTAAATAAGAATTTATTCTCTCTTTCTGTCTCACACTATTCCTCTCTCTTTAAAAAATAGAAAAAGAAGAAAAAAAAGCAGTCCAAATAGATGAAAACACTGGCCTTGTCTATGCTTGAGCAATGGCCCAGGTACAAAGAGATCTCGGGAATCAGAACAGAGGCAATACGCCCCAGCAAAGGCTGGACTTCTCACCGTGGCTGATCAAACCATTGCCACTGCTGAGGGCCCAAATTTCTAAAACAAGCCAATACTGAGCCCTTCTTTGGCACCAGGGAACATCGGCCATCCAGGCTGATGGTATTAGACTGCTTCAATGTGGAAGGAGCAGTCGTTTGTCTTCATGGGAATAATTGCATAACCTGGAAAGTAACTTCCCTCTTCTGTACGTGTTGCTGCCAGCACCACTATGTGGTAGACGGCTTGCCTTATTCATCCCAGGCTATCACACGCACCTTTGCTACTGATCAAAGAACTCACTCATAGTTAACAGTAGTATTAGCTTCACATCATGGAATTCATCTTCCCTCCATCACCTGGAAGCAGCTAGCTTGATGGAGTGATGGAGCGACCCACTGAAGCCTCACTATGGCATCTGCTGGGAGACAACCTCTTGAGAGCTTGGGCTGCTGTTCTTGAAGTGTTCAGTCAGTGTCCAACACAGGGTGTTGAATACACAGCTCTGGGAACCCAGGAGCGAGTGGGCAAGTAAGTAGTTTCTCTTCCCCTTAATGAACCAAATCAAGAATATTGTCTCATTCCTGAAACATTGCATCTAGTGAACTTGAGGTCCTGGTGCCTAATGGAGAGGAATAATTCCACTAGGAAACAGGTGAACACCCCGTGAAACTTTCAGGTTATTTGTGCCATTGATCAACTGTAGAGAATTGGGTGTCTGTATGGGCCAGTATGACTGATTTTGACTACCAAGGAGGAATTGGGATCATTGCTACAAAATGGGAACAACACTACCTGGAGCCCATCAGATTCCCTGTGTTTGTGCTACATGTCCAATAGTAACCACCACTAGGAAATAGCACCAACTCAATAAAGTCAAAACTACCCAGCACCTGGCTCCTATGGTGGTAAAGTTTAGGCTCACCCCATCAGGTAAGCGAACTTTAACTACCAGGCTGCCAGAAATCATGCAATGAATGGTGGAAGAAGGAAGTCAGGATAATTGGATCAGACCTGCTCAGATGTGAGACTGTAGCAGTTTATTTTATTGTAATTGTTTTTCTTCCTTTCGCTGCTGCCTTGCATCCTGGTAGTGACTAATGGTGAATTCAGGTTCCAGGAAGGACTACGTCTGAACTCCACTACCCCTCAGTGACAGGGTAGCTGATGAGACTGTTTCCTTTTGTCAGAAACCAGAGCTTTTTCAGCTAACTAAAGAACCACAGGGTAAGCTGAGTGACAACAGGGTGGCCTGGGAAGGATATTCTTAGATCAGTTCTCTGCCCTTTCCTGGCATGCTCTGTGGCCTGGAGACCAGTCTTTATTAAACCTGTGGTTTCACTTGCTTTTCTTTGCCTTCTGCAATGAGATCCTGGCAAGAGCCCAGAGGGCAGAATGAGGGCGAGGCCAGGGACTTTGATGTCCCCCCTGTCATCCCTGCCTCACCACATTTAGGCAGAGGCTCCAGCTGTCAGCCAAGGTGGCCTCTTGGACAGCTGTTGCTCTTATCGGGCCAGGAACAGAATTCCCTCCCCTTGTCCCTGCAGACCTCCACTAGAGAGGACTAATCCCTGAGCGTATCCTCAGCTTTTTGGTTCCATTAACCCTGCCCACACCTCTGTAAATAATCCTCACACGAAATTCTTTTCAGCTAAGCCCTTTTGAGGGTGCCATCTGTTTCCTGCTAAGACTTCAATGGATACAGCAGGGAAAAGTGACTGAGAAAGGAGGGAGGAAGGGATGCCAGCTATTGTGAAGTGAGAGAAATCTTGAGGATATGAGGCTGGTAAATTATGATAGGACAGAATAAGATACAGTTTTACAGATTGAATTGGCCAAGACCAAAGCAAGGATCTCTACTGGTCAGACATTCTAGTTAACTTTCCAAAAACTGCTGTCAGGTAAAAAGTCTATGAAGCTGATCAGGATGCACCAAAATTAAGGATGTAGGACGTCAGTGCTAAATTGAGACAGTCCTAGGCAAACTGGGATGGTTGCTTATCTCAACCTGTGACTATATTCAGGACCACTGAGTACTGCCCAGCTGCTACTGCAGAAAGGACATTCCAGGTAAAAGAACACTGGTCTAGAACCATGTGCCTCCTCTTTCCATCCTCAGTCAATGGCAGACCTCATTTATCTCCTGCGGAACTCTTTCTCATTAATTCTATAAGCAGTCTGAGAATCTCTCTCTCTCTTTTTTTTTTTTTTTTTCAGGGCTGAGGACCGAACTCGGGGCCTTGCGCATGCTAGGCAAGCGCTCTGCCACTGAGCTAAATCTCCAACCCCCTGAGAATCTCTCTTAACATAGTGGTTCAGGCAGCCAGTATCAAGTGATCAGAGTTGAAATGCCAGAGAAGAACCCATCTGTCACCCCTGAATTAGAGCTTTAGTCCCAAACTCAAAAGGGTGGAGCCTTACAGAGCTGGGCCTTGGACCTTGCTGAAATGTGTGTGTGTGTGTGTGTGTGTGTGTGTGTGTCCTTTTGGCCTCCCATGCACTTGGTCAAGAACTGATCTTGGTCTTCTGTGCCTATCTAGCCCTTGTAAAATCTCCAAAGTTTGTCAGTGTGTCATAAGAATAGCAGCACACACCTGTGTAACATGAATAATCTGCCAGGTACTGTTCTATGCACTTTGCATTTTTAAGATTATTTATGTTTTAGGAACGAGGAAGCAGGAAATTAAATGATTTAAGTGACTCTTCCTGGGCCATAAGGTAGCATACAGCAGAACTAGGGCTCCAATCCGCTCAGTCAGACTCTAGGCCACCTCACCAACTCACCCAGGTGTCTTTTGCACCCAGATCACAACCTGAAAGGTAATGAGTGCTCATCTCTAACTATGTGCTTAAAATTAATACAGGAAGACAAATTCTACCAGCCCAGTTTCTCCCTTTTCTGGTCTGCCCCGTTTTCTACGAGCCCTGCCTTGGTTTTGTTAGGGCCTCTAAGCAAAGGCAACCTTTGTCCCAGCTAACTAAGCCTGCAGCTTAGTCAATGCAGAGAGTGGCCTGTGTAAGGGGGTTAAAGTCTCTTTATTATAGGCCTCAAAGAGTGGTGCAAAATGAAGAGTCAAGAACTTAACCCATGGTAAATACTTAGTGTTTACTTCGTAATTATTACAAAACATATTGAATCTAATTGCAAAGATGAGAGCTCCTATTCCGTTTACTAATACCCCAGCTAAGAGCTCTTTCCCCAGTCGGTTTGCTTGTTTGTTTAACCTCCTAAGGGAGGGAAGCAGAGAAATCCTTGAGTGCCCTCTAGAGGACAGATATGCTCCTGACCTTCAAACCTTCCATGACGTCCCACCACCCGCAGGATGTGTTCTGACATCTTCTGTTTGTTCCTCCAAATGTCTGTCCCTCCTTCTGGGCTGAGTGTTTTCTGTTTATTCTTCTGGATCTCCTTTCTACTTTTTTCCACTCTGTTCTGGGCTCCAGGATGCTGCCTCGTGGAGGTTGTATTGGTAGCTACTTTCCCCTCTACTCTTAGTTTGATTTTAATCCATGAAAGTCACCAGTACTGGAGTGCTGGCTTAGCGGTTGGCGCACTTGCCTGGCATGCATGAGGACCCAGGTTTAGACCTCATCACCATATATACAACCAAGTGTTGGAGAAACAAAAACCAGATGAAAAAATAAATAAAATTGAGTCCCCGTCACCTTCTCTCCTTCTCCCTTTCTCTTTATTTAAAAAAAAAAAGAAAAAAAATTTAAAAAAAAACCTCACCAGTACTAACCAAGGGAGAAGTTGGGTTATTATTTCCCAAACTCTTCCCAATCAGGCTGCTTAGAGGAGGCAAAAGCGCTCCACCCAGGGCCATGGCTTCTACCACACAGATCCTCTGCTCTAGAATCCAGTTTCCAGGTGTTGGTTCTCCACATTGCTCCTTCAGACCCAGGAAAGGAACTGGCTTCCTGCTGTTGCTAGCCCCAAGGCATAGCACCATCCAGTTTCATTTCCCTTAATCCTAGCCACACCTTTGTAAATAGCCTCTAGATTAAGTTCTCCTCAACCGCCCTCGCCTAAGTTTATGCCTCATCTAGTTCCCGCCAGGTCTGCTGATACTACATTCAAATTCCTTAAGTCTTATCTCTCCTCCACCTTCCCAGTACCCTGTGCTCCAACAAACCAACACAGTTTCCACAAAATAATCATAGGATTCTCCCATGAATGCTCCGATCTGCAAGGCCTTATATGTTTCATGTCCAATCCCTCTGCAACTCACCCTCCACCCTGGCCCCTACCCAACACCAGTCCCTTTTCCTCTTTAAAGGCTTCAGCTCAGGCTACAGGTGGAGCTTGGTGGTAGAGCCCTTGCC
This sequence comes from Aplodontia rufa, assembly GCA_004027875.1. Taxonomy (NCBI): domain Eukaryota; kingdom Metazoa; phylum Chordata; class Mammalia; order Rodentia; family Aplodontiidae; genus Aplodontia; species Aplodontia rufa. The sequence goes on along the minus strand of PVKS010015460.1, from coordinate 4,832 downwards.
TAGCACTTGCAGGGCCGTGGGTTTAATCCCCAGCAAACACACCCATAGTCTTCTGCTCAAAGTCCTTGTCTTCCATCCAGTCCTTCCTGATCCTTGATACACATTTGTTTCCCCATCTCATTGACATCTATGTGATTTCTGTCCTATTAAGTAGCTACTGTATATATGTGGGTTGGTGTCATCTTTTCTGTAGTGTCTATGGAAGACCTTGGGTAGTTTCATTATGTTCCACGACAGGACCAATTAATACAGGTCTCATACAACACCCACACAACATTTCCCTGGCCAGTGGTATTGCTTTGCAGATGTTTTCAGAAAAAACTGAGTAGTTTTGTTGTGTGGTGCTCTCCCCTCCAAAAATCAGCAGGGAGCTTATGGCTGCACCTACCACTGGCAGCCACTTGGTCCCATGAAGAATGTCAGCTAGATGAAGAAACTAGCAAGGAGGGAGGTCAGAGTAAAAAGGATCTCTGGGAAATAGCTGTGGCCTTGATCAAACTATGCCCAAAGCTGTCATGCCATCTGAATTGAGATAAATTTTTGGATATATCAACTAAAAATACATGTGACACTTTTGGTTAATTAAAAAGCAATGTTCATAGGGTACAGTTGGAAAGCAACTTATTTTTTTCTTCTGCCCATTCAAACTCACCTAAAGAGCAGCTTCTTATCCTGCCACCGGGTGCAGTCTTGTTGGAGTGCAAGACGTAGGAAAGAGACCCCATGCCCTCTCTGTGCTTTTGCTGGTAACAAGACATCTTCCAATCACCTTTTGTTACAAAATAGTTTATTTCAGCAATTATAGTATCCTTCTCAGTGTAATAGTCAAACCTCTGGAATTCTTTCACCATGAAAGCTTCATCTCTCCCCCAGCTCCAGGCACAGGAAGCAATTGGTTTGCTGCTTCCTGCTTGAAAGTCCTGTATGGGAGTTTCAGTCAGAACTGCAGAAGTGATCACCTGTTGTCTTGAGGCCTCAGCAGAAGTTGAGACAAAAGGGGCAGAAAGAGTCCCTCTGTAACATCCTAACCCAGTGCTCCACTGTAGAGATGGAGCCTATGGAGAGGTTAAAGCACTAGTAGCACTTTGAAGCTAATTGATTGCCTCAATCCCTCCACTGAGTTATAAACTTTGAAAGTCAGGGTCTGAGTCAGCTGAACAAAGCTGGAAGCTCATGGACCAAATCTAGCTGTTTGGGGAGGTGAATAACTAATTAAACAGTTTCTGTATGGAGGGATTTCTCTCTCTCTCTCTCTCTCTCTCTCTCTCTTTTATTTTTTTCTTTTCCTTCCTTGCCCTCTCATGGGGCAGAGCTAGCTGGAGAGTTTGGAAGAAGGAAACAAGTATACTCCACTCAGCTTCCCCCACCTCTCTTTCTCTCTCTCCACACCCATCTGTCTGCAAAGAGGGAATACCTGGTTTGCTCTCTTGGCTGAGATGAAGGCTTGCATTGGAGAAGGGGACTAGTTCATTCAGGAGCCTACTAGGAGGTCTATTTGGTTGTACACATGAGGAAAATCCTTTATTATTACAATATCAATATCAAAGCTGATATTTTGACCCACATCTGCCTGAAACCTGTGTGGCTCAACTGTTTTTTTCATCTGGATGGGAAAGAGACATCTTATTTTGAGGCTCACATAAATAACATCACTATCCACAAACATGGTCCCCCCATATGGCCCAAATAGTTTAAAGTTTTGTTTTGTTATGATTTTAATAAATGGGCTTAGGGGTTGGGGATTTAGCTCAGTGGCAGAGCCTTGCCTAGCATGCGCAAGGTCCAAAGTTCGATCCTTAGCCCTGAAAAAAAAATAATAATAAATAAATGGGCTTGTATTGCTAAGTTGTTATTTTTTAAAAAAATTGTAAAATCATTTTAAATGTTGTAACAAAATTAGGGAGATTTTTAACTAGAGGTCTGGATTTCCAGTGTATCATGATCATTTCAATAACTTGCTAACACTAGGGCTGTATTTCTTATGGCAATAATTTCTAAGACTGAAGAATAGCTGCCCCTGTTAGATGAAGAATATATTTCCTAGTTCTGTCCAGTACCAATCAGCCACATTTGCTGGATTTAGCAAATATAAGTGCAAGACACCCAGTTTAAATTTGAAGTTCAGATAAACAGTGCTTTTTATCTTTAATTTGTTAGTAAAAATGAGTCCAGTACAATTCATACAATTGAGTTAAGACACTGGTGTTGTATCTGAGAACACTGCCTCACTCGATTTTGTTATCCACATGGGCTTTGAATGTGGGTTTTCTGCCCTTATAATTATTTTTATTTATTTTTATATGTCCACTGTTTAATACATGTCCTGGCCCATTTGTGGAATGAATAAATCCATAGCATCTGAGGACCTAAACCATACTCCGTGGAGAATGTCACTAGTCATAAAAGGAATAAAAGGTAACAACTTGCTGAGTGCATTTTTAGCAAAGATTGCACATTTATGGTTATTTGAAGGGTGGCCCTGAACTGGAATTCTGGAGCCGCAACTTGATGTCTTGGGCCTAAGACCACAGAGTTGGGGGAGTCAATGAAACTTCATGGATCTCTGGTTTCCCATTACTAACTGAAATGCTTGCTCTCTGGGGGTTTTACAAAGATAATGGTTTTTATTTAATTTGTGTTCTGAATATTCATCATAGAGGAAGATAAGCATATGCAGAATTTGACAGTCTTATTAGCAGCTGGAAGTGTCAACTAATGATTATGCAACTGATAATAAATCTGTTAATACAGGAACAGGTTACTTTTCATATCCCCAGGCAATAATTCAGAAATTCCTGAACTAAGACAGAAAATAGAAGCCTAAAAACTCAGAAGAGCATTCAGTATGATACTTTTACAGAAGTTTGAGAAGGCATGGGCAAGCCTGTAGCCCCAGCACTCAGGAGACTGAGGACCACTTGAACCCAAGAGCTCAAGACCAGCCTGGCCAACATAACAAGATCCCACCTCAAATAAAAGAAGAAAAAAGAAAAGAAAAAGATGCCATCAAATTATAAGGTCCATGATGTTATAAAAGCTTCTTAGGAGAAAACTGCACAAATGATCACTTCTAGTGACAATTCAAGAAACTAAAAAATTATTTGTAAGAAGTGTATCATGGGCACCATGATACACACCTTAATCCCAGAAAGTCAGGAAACTAAGGCAAGAGGATTACAAGTTTGAGGCCAGCCTGGGCAATTTAGCAAGACCCTTTCTCAAAGTAAAAATTAAAAAGACCCGGGATGATGTAGCTCAACGTTGAAGTTCCCCTGGATTCAATCCCCAGTACCACTATACACAAAAAATATGTCATAATGGGAAAAAATTGGTATATGTTAAACTCAGGAAAGCACCAATTATTTAAAACCTTGTGGACTATGGACACTGGGACATCAGTCCATGGTAAATCGACATTTATTGAGCATTGAACAAACACCAGGCACTGTAAGTGCTTCATCTGAATCAGGGCTTCTCAGCCTCAGCACTGTTGACACTGGGGGTTGGATGGTTATTTGCATCGCAGCTTGTTTAGCAGCATCTGTGACCTCCTCCCACTAGATACCATTGCACCCATATCCCTTGTCATGATAACCACAAATTTCTCTAGGCATTGCCAAATGTCCCCGGGGCTGGGGTGAGATGGGAATTGTTCCTGATTAAGAGCTCTGAACTGGAACTTTCATAACACCCAGCAAGGCAGACTCTCTGTAGGCTTCACCATGTCAACACCACAGGTCCAGCAGTGAGACACTTCCTTCTTCCTTCATCACTGTTTTCTACTGTCCCTCCAGGGTACCCAACCAGTGTAGGCCATGCCCCGGAATCTTACTGACTTACTGCTCTTCCTGTGTTTCCTCTCTCCAAGAGACCCAGACTGAGTGGCTTAGGCTGGGAAAATCATGACATTAGAAGGCTGTCCTCTAACCAACCTCCCTTCTGCCTCTGATAAGAGTGTTTACCTAAACCTTAGAATGGTCAGCAGATGGAGGGATAAAGATCAAACTCTTGTTGAACATGATCTTCCAGGAAGAAGATGGTAATGATACCCATATTTTCTTGGTGGTGCTAAATTTATTTTATGAAAGTGAATGAAAATCTCCAAGCTACTCTTTCAGGCTTTCCTTCTCCCAATTACTTACTCATCTTGATTTGAAAACATACTGGTACAACATAGTTGAGTTCTTTATTAACCCCTTACATCTTGGTCGTAATCTTTTAATTCTGATCTTCAGTTATTTATCTGAATCTGTGTTCTCAGAAAGACTGAGTCTTCCAGTCAGGAATCAATGTGGCCCCAGGCATATAACACCCAGCAGCAGTATACCCAAATCACCTGTGGGTCTTCTATTTAAAAATAAAAACATAAGCCTGTTTCCTGGCTACAATCTCCACTCCCCAAAATAAAATAGGTTATGACTCATCTCCTGCCTCATCCACGGGTGAGTGGCCTCAACTGAGAACCAAAGGTTTAAGTGTGTTAATTTGCAGGTGTGTAGGGGCATAAAAATGATCGAGACAATGACAAAAATATTTCTTAATTTTTATGTAGGAAAAGTTTTGATATTGCCAAATTGATAAAATAAATGTATTTTTGCATTCAATACTCAGTGCAAATTGCTCCAAGCCTGTGTTAAACTGTGTAACTCAAGTAATTTCTCTTTGGAAGAACATTATACGTCTCTGCCAGTCGTGAGACTTTTCTTTAGTTAGTGAAATTTTAAAAAGCTACTGTAGGGAATTAGAGAGCATCATGGGCTATGATTCTTCTGACAGGGGCCTCATATCCAGAATCTACAAAATCCTCAAAACCTCAACTTCAAAATCACAAA